>JAGPOY010004433.1:0-11943 GCA_018983105.1 Silene uniflora | reverse complement strand
TTTTAATTTAGACATAAATAAAACATTCATAAAAAGTCTTTACTAATAGGAAGGAATGTTTAATGTCAAGGAAGCAATTTGCAACACAATGTAAAATATAGGAGTAACATGCAACTATGCAAGTGATGCAACTGTATGTTGAACGCCGTTAATTATAGGTCCTTCTTGCTTAACAGAAAAAGTACAAGTCCTTATCGCTAAAAAAATTAAAAGTTCAATGCCTAGTTGTGCTGTTAACTCGAATATGTTCGCACATACCCCTCAGTCCCGATCATTTATTTACCTTAAATTAAAAAATATACAGAGTTAAAGATGAATAAATGATTGAATCGAGTACAATGTAAAAACAAGTTAAAATCAACTTTTGAAAAATTCTATTATGAAATATGAATTATAGTTTATGGCGAGTTTTTAGTCAATTTTAACACAGATTTCATAATGTAATCTATAGAAAAAAAAAACCATAGTTAAAAGTGTTGAATAAGATGGTTACTACTGAAACTCGGTATCACTGGACTACACACTGATGTCTTATTATTTTCATTTAATTTTAACAGATGTCTAATTAAATGAAATGTAATCAATTATTAAAGCTAATCTTATTATGGAATGCAGCTAGTTTTATGGGTGGTGATACCATATCTATTAAGAAGAGGATTTACAAATGCAGTGATGACAGTATTCTTGTTCATGTTTTTATTCCAATACCTCCCAAAGATCTACCACTCTGTCTGCCTTCTCCGTCGCATGCAAAAGTTCTCCGGCTATGTCTTTGGCACGGTGTGGTGGGGTTTCGCCCTCAATGTCATCGTCTACTTTGTCGCTTCCCATGTAAGTCTCATACCTATCAACCCATATGAGTTATTAATATAAAGAGACTGTTTTTAACAGATGTTGACTAAGTCAAACTTTGGTCAAACCTTGACCAAACGTGGTCGTTTAAAGGGTTCATAACTGATTCTAGGCATATTCTAACAGTTACGTCTGAATGTGTATTTCAGGCGGCCGGGGCATGTTGGTACTTGTTAGGGATACAAAGGGCAACAAAATGCCTAAGAGAACAATGCAATGAGATGCAAGGTTGCAACACAAAGCTATTAGCTTCTCAACAACCTATCTTTTATGGGACATATACTTTGGTTAATGATCATGCTCGACTTCTATGGGCATCGAATCGAGCTGTAAGACCTAAGTGCTTAGATAGTTATAACAACTATGAATATGGTGCTTACAAATGGGTTGTTTACCTTGTCGCCAACAACAATCGTTTCGAGAAGATCCTTATGCCCATTTTTTGGGGACTCATGACATTGAGGTACTTCTTCTTATTGCTCTACATCCTTTAAGTTACAAAGGCCTTGTCTCGTCTATGTAAACTTGCCAACATGGCAAAACTAACCTGACTCGAAACTAAATGCCTGGTTTGATCTATGTAAACCTGGCAAAATTGACCTGACTCGAAATGATCTGAATGGGACTCAAATGATTTCACATGAATGAAAGTGAGCCCATAATATCACAACAGAGACGTACCCAACCTATATCGGACCCGAGGGCCGTGTTTGTTAGGTCTAGGCCTATTGTGAACACATATCTTCAAGTGAATTTACAGTAATTTTCTTTTACTGCAGTACATTTGGAAACTTAGAGAGCACAGCAGAGTGGCTAGAATCTTTCTTTGTAATAATTGTCTTAACCAGTGGGCTTCTACTAGTTACTATGCTCATTGGTAACATCAAGGTAAATCAAATACTTTCCCCGTCTCAGTCATCTATTTACCTTCTATAATTTATATTCATTTCAATTAATCAATGAAACGAAAAAAATTAGGTATTTTTGCATGCAACAACATCAAAGAAGCAAGCAATGCAATTGAGAATGAGAAACATAGAGTGGTGGATGAGTAAAAGAAAATTGCCTATTAATTTGAAGCAACGGGTCCGAAACTATGAATGGCAACGTTGGGCCGCTATGCGTGGAGTGGATGAGTGTGAAATGATTCGTAACCTCCCTGAAGGTCTTAGGAGGGACATCAAGTACCATCTTTGTCTAGACTTGGTTAAGCAGGTAACAAGCACGTCAAATTTTACTAGATCACGTCAGGACGACTTTATCTTCCGATTTTAATGAATTTGATTGATTTTTGTATGCTTAGGTACCGTTGTTCCAGTACATGGATGATTTAGTTTTAGAGAACATATGTGATCGGGTTAAGTCCCTCATATTCACCAAGGGAGAAACGGTATACATCTGACCCTCTTACCTGTCGTTTAATTTAACTCAAATGACCTAGTATGTAATCTGTATATATCCGTCTTAAAAGAGACTAATTGGTTGTTTCAGATTACGAAAGAGGGTGACCCGGTTCAAAGAATGCTCTTTGTAGTAAGAGGGCATCTACAAAGCAGCCAATTTCTACGAGACGGGGTGAAAAGCTGTTGTATGTTAGGCCCCGGTAACTTCAGCGGAGACGAGCTACTATCATGGTGTTTAAGAAGACCATTCATCGAACGATTACCACCCTCGTCCTCGACTTTAGTCACCCTCGAAACTACAGAGGCATTCGGACTAGAGGCAGAGGATGTTAAGTATGTTACCCAGCATTTCCGATATACTTTTGTGAACGAAAAGATAAAGAGGAGTGCCAGGTACTATTCCCCTGGCTGGAGGACGTGGGCAGCTGTCGCGATTCAGTTGGCTTGGAGACGATACAAGCATCGGCTTACACTCACTTCGTTGTCGTTTATTCGGCCTAGAAGACCTTTGTCTAGGAGTTCTTCTCTTGGTGAAGATAGACTTAGGTTATATACTGCTCTTTTGACATCACCTAAGCCAAATCAGGATGATTTCGAGTTTTAAGCTTATTTTATCAATGATGGAGCCAGGATTTTCGGTTAGGTGGGTGGGGTTGGCTAGCTGGTAAATCCATAGCCTTCTAGGCTCAAATTAAATATAAGTGTAACAATGTAAATGATAAATAGTCCATTTTATCTACCAGGGTTACTCCGAATTTGTCAAGATGAAACCTATAGCATTAAATCACCGCGAAATTAAATCTAAATATTCCGATGAGTTAGACACGAGATCTGAAGAGGATCCAAATTGCATAAATTCAGTCTTGTAATTAAATCATACTGATTAGAAACTTTCCAATAGTTACAGCCATGACGACCGACGTGTCACCCACATTGTAGTGTCGGCAAATGACTGGTTACCCAACACCACCTAATTATGATTATGAATGATCCTGTATTATTCTACACTAATTCTAGCTGATATGTCAATTTTTTTTTTTTACATTTGCGATTCGGATTTAGATTTAGATTCGATTAATGATTAACTTAGTAAAAGGAAGTTGGATTTATCCAAATAAACGTCATTCGAAATTACATTGCATAACCCTTACAATCTCAAATTTTCTGTGTCATTTACGTGCCCTATCTTATGTTCTTACGAGTTACGTCTCACTATCTCTTTTTTGACACATAAGTGTTAATAAAATGATACATAGTACGTGTCAAAAGATCAAAGTACTGAACACAAGATAAAATACGAAAATGGGATAGAGAATCTGATCTCGACGAGTATATATTATCGAAACTATAAAGTTTGATTCTTTTGAATTTCATACCATTTGATCTAGGCATCTAGCCCATTTCATATTGCCAACTTTTCTTCCCCCTCCTTTAACTCCTCTCCACAAAACAACAACTACAAAACCTTCTTTCCAAGCTTTCCATAAATAAAAAAATTCCTTTTTTTTTTCTTTCCAATTTTCTCCATCAAAAAACACCCAATATAAGTATATAACCCCTAATCGATCATCAAAAAACCCTACAAACCTACGTACCCATCACCTCGTTAGGCCAAAACGAGGTCGCAATGGCTCCGAAAATAATGTCTTGTTTCGGCAAAAAACAATGCACCAAACACCAAAAAAACAACACCGCCTCAACATCGGTCGCGGACGAAGAGTCCGTGGGTGATCAAAAGGGTGCAATTTTGGTGGAGTTATTTGCATCACAAGGATGTAAAACATCACCAGAAGCGGAGCTGTTAATATCAAGATTGGGCCGTGGGGATTTTAATTTGGGCCAGCCCATAATAATATTGGGCTTTCATGTTGATTATTGGGATTATATGGGTTGGAAAGATCCATTCGGGTCAAGTCAATGGACCGTCCGACAAAAGGAATATGTGGAGTCTCTTAAGTTAGATACCATGTTTACCCCTCAGGTTGTTGTTCAAGGTAGGACCCAATGTGTTGGGAATGAGGAGGAGAATGTTATTGGGAATATCAAATCTGCGGCTTTATTCCCGGCTCCTAATTTTCAGGTAACTTTTTATTCGCTTATTTTGAAAATATCTTAGTTTAATTGGTTGAGACGGAATATTAAGTCGCTGGTTTGAATACCCCTTCCTATATTAGGGTGACCTTGTGTCTCCGCTTACCTACAAAAGAAGTTGTCTAACTTTATTGACATGGGAAAATAGTTTTGGCAAATTTGTGTTGGTGGACTGGCGGAAGTATTACCTCTTATAACTTTACCAGCAAAGCTAGCTGAATTATTTGACATTGAGCCTGATAACTTTTATGAATACAAGTATACAATATACAACAAAGCAACAATACTACTATCAATGCTTTATTTATGCCTTAAGGGGCTTTGGAAAAGGCAAAGTAACTTTAATTTACGGGTATGTAGTCTTATGCTTGTGTTAATAATACAGAAAGACCGATTCCAAATGATTAATTATGTCATTCTTTTCATTTTTATACGTTTCGTTCAAAATTTCTGTCACATAATGGAGGGAAAGAGTAGAGCACAACCACTTTAACGAATCATTTTGCTTTATCTCGGAATATTGGCTTCAATGACTTATATGAGTGGCCTCCATGTTAAACATAGAGTTAGCAGGATAAGTGCCGTCCATGTTAAGTTGAAAATGTCTTCTTCCTTTAGCAGGCTAGCACATCTCAAAAGCAAATTCTCATTTGCGACAGTCATAAGTTATAACTCGTATCATATGCAAATGTTTGTGATTTGTGAATCCGAATAAACAAAAGGAGTTGTATATTAGGCAACCTATAGCTAAGATTAGGGTCATTAACCTGTCAAAAGTTTGGTAACAAATTCTTGTTTCTGTTGAGCTGCAACTCTCATCTTAGAATTCAAGTAAATAAAATGTAATATGTAATTCACCTATGAATCTTCTTTGCTCTGCCCATCTGAATGCGATACTCGACCTATATAAAAAGATTACTGTCTCTTTTTCTTGACGTAGTAGATGACTCTCTTCTATTTTCGGTTATAGCCTTATGGGTCTCAACCATCAGCTTAAATTTTTGGTTGAGATGGTCTTCTGAGATAATCTCGTCACAATTATGAATAATCCCATCTGTCTTCAGGCAAAAGCCTCTATATACGGATTGGGGGTAAAATTGACGGGTTTAAATGGAACAGGCAACCTTCCAAAAGACGCAACCAGACACGCTGCAAGTATCACTATCAGGATCACTAAGAATGAAAATAGACAATCAGGGTGTCAATATTATGGTGGCCTTATACGAGAACGGGTTGGTGACCGATTGCCCTAACGGAGAGAACAAAGGCAGAGTCCTGTCTAGCGACTTTGTTGTCAGGAAGCTCGAAAAACTTACTTCTGTTAAAGACACTTCTGCCAAGAAGAATATCTCTGGAACTCTCAACTTTCCTCTTTGGGACAGCTTTAACAGCGGTAAGTGTGGTCTGGCTCTCTTTGTACAGAATAGTTCTCACCAAATTTTCGGCTGCCAGAAGTTTGATCTGCCAGGCAATCTGTGAATGCTGCAAAAATGAGAGTCGGAAAAATTTGAGAATACAAAGAGCAATACATGATGTGAATTTCAAGCGAATTTGGAACCTCGACAATGTGAACCGTGTTGATGATTCTTGGCCGTTTTGGGCTATTGGCTTATTCTTTCGTATGTACTGTCGTATGTTTGGATTAGGTTGAGTTTGTTTGTCGAATGTTTGATTCGAGTTTTCCCTCTTCTATTTCTTCCCTTGAATAATGTTCAAAGAGAGGAGTGGAAAATGGTGATGTGAAGCTGGTTATCATTTCAATTGCGTGGCTTCGGCTCTTAAATTTTTCTGCTTAAGTTGGAAGAGTATTCACGATCACTTAAAGACTAATCTTAGACTAAAATCCGGTGATCCTTTTTTTTTTTCATGTAGGCGAGGAGTAAGGTGAAGAGAACAGTCCCAGAATGCATATATAATACATTGTTGTATGTTCGATTATTCGTTGGGACCGGCATATAACCTAAAGTAAGTAATAAGAGCAGATGCATAAACATTAACTTGCAGGGGCCTGGTTGAAATCACAGACAATGCTGTTAGAATGATAAATTGCCATTTTTTTGGCTTCCTGACATTCTAGCATAAAAGGTGTTAGATTGACACCAATTCTAGCCAGAAGAAAAATTGATTTCTCAACCGAAATCAGTCTTGTTTGACAAGTTCAGCAAACGTAAAGAAATGACTGAGACAGAAACAGTAGATAGTGTCGAACATAGATATAATCGAGATGCTAGCCTCTATATTACATGAATTATTAAGGTAGAATAATTTTCTAAGTAGTTGAAGGGCTTTTCTAGCAATGATTTTAGGTTTTCTTCCTGGAAAATGAGCCGTAAGCGGCGGCCGAGCCTGTTACCCGGGCTGAACAATTTAAAAATTGAAGCTCTAATTTGGATTTTTTTTATTTTTAAGTTTACTGTATTACATTAGTACTAGAATTTCTAGCCCCCCGAACGTCAAATCCTGACTCTGTCATTAGTTGCTGCCTACAAGGCTACTAAAAAAGGGGATTCTAACTCGAAACCTAATATCCACTAAATTCTATCGTAATTATTTGGTTATGACAATTTTTTTTTTTTGTGACGTGGGAACCCACAACCGCAACCTTTGATACACGCTGGATAAACCCTCGATTATACGTAATAGCCTACCCGTATAGTTATCCTTCAGGTTTAATTTGTTGTACAATTGGGCATTATATGGTTGGGTCATGGGGGGAAATGTTGCTGGTTTTGTCAATACATCGAGGAAAAGTGCGGCCCATGGTTTAGTACTTTAGTTTTGTAATCATCAAAGCCTATAATATGGGACCAAAGAAATTGCTTGTAGCCTTGTAGGATTCTCTCAAATTGGAGATCCAAAATCAAATTCTTAAACAAAAGTATAAGTTCACCCTTTTCAAAGAGATCTAAATCAATCGTCAATACTCCGTAGATCATAAAATTACCGGCTAAACACTTATTTGCGATAAACAGAAAAAAGATTATACAATCGATTGTATGCCGGAGTACTCCCTATAGTTTATGATTGTAGTCATTGTACCCAACCTAATTGTACTTCAAGTCATATTACTTGCACTCAAGTCTTAATTAGTTGAGTCAACATTTGAGTCGGGTTATATCCTTATATAGGCGCTTTAGGCCCAATCATGGATCTATTTACGCTCGTATGTAAACTAATTAAGAAGATGTGACAAACCGACAATGTGACTAATACGAAATATCAACTTGTGATTTTGTGAACAATGATTTGAAGAGATAGGAAAAAAACATAATATCATTACTACGAATCACCGTCTAGATTTAACCATGAAACGAGTACAAATCCTTAATAATATCATTTAGAAACGTCAAGCTATAAAATAATGCTCTTACATAACGAGTGACAGATCAGAGTACATTATACATTCTCTCTTAAAACGAGTGGCAGAGTACATTACGCTTTCACTTTCATGTATAACATCATTCCCCTACTACAATTCCCGGTACATAGCAAAATGCGACCCAAATATTAAAACCGAGTGGTAGTAGGACCCCAGCAATCAAGCTCCATAACTTTACGCATTGTTTTCTCAGTCTTCACCACCGTCTTCCTCCCAACATTAGCCGTTGTAGACGAAGCCCTAACCGAGGATCGAATCGAGCTCTTAAGACGGTTGTGAAGACATCTTAAAGGGTAGTTCCACCTCGCAAATCCTTGATCTTTTAATGCCTCTACTACTCCCATGCTCACCGTTACTATATGTCTTCTGCATGCAATTCCTCCGCTCATTTTTTTTTCCAACTTTTTTGCAAATAATATTGTTTTTTGGTAATTAAATGAACAAGAAATAATATGAAGAAATTTGAATTTTGGTGTGTTATGTGGGTGGTTTGGTAAGGAAATTATGTGGTTGTATTTATATTATGGATTGGTAAGAAAACAAGGGGCTATATATGATTTGTTTAGTACCAATGGTTTCGGAGATTACCATGTAAAGTTTTAGTCCAAAGACGTGTAGCATATTAATGGGAGTGATCGACAATTGTTTAAGATGAAACCACGTGCGAATGTGCAATAGTGCGATCGATACTAGCGTCCGTAAAAGACTTGAAACCAAGTTGAAAGTCATGTATTTGGGGCCCGGCATATGGCATTAAGGTATGAGTGGCCTCTCAAAATTGTCTCGATTCGAAAAATTTTGGCCAACCAGACACACTCAAACGTCTTTTGTGCTACTCAAAATTTGTGTGCCCGCTTTATCTGACTTGAAGCACCGTATGTGTGATTTACGAACATTTTTATTCCAAAATCCTAGAATCCCAGAAATCGTGTATCTTCAATATGACCCTTTCAATAGGTTGCATCGACGCACATTTATTTTTCTCCCCATTTTTCTACCACGTGTTTAAAGTCACTTTAGAAGTTACCTTATTCAATTTAAGCCTCAAATAACAACTATTACTCCATTGGTCCTAATTATCCAATTTTCACTTGAGGCTGGTTTATCGCATGTCGACGCCCTCTAAATTCCTATGTTGCTCCTCAAAATTTGTGTGGCAGGTTTATCTAACCCGATGAACCGTCCGTGTGATTTATGGACATTTTTGTTCAGGGACCATGAAATCCCGAAAACCGCGTATTATTATATACACTTCAGTTTGAGCTGTTCTGAAGGTCGTATCGGGTCACGTTTATTTTACTACCACATGTCTGGAGTCACTTTAGGAGTTACCCTGTTCAATTTAAGCCTCAAATAACAACTATTAATCTATTAGTCTTAATAATTATCCAATTTTCGTGCGAGGCTGGTTTATCGCATATTGGGGACTTTAAAGTCCTCTATTGTTCCTCAAAATTTGCGTGACAGCTTTAACTGACAAGATAAACCCTCCGTGTGATTTACGAACATTTTTGTGCCGGGGCCCTAAAATCCCGAAAACCGTGTATTATACACTTCAATTTGAGCCGTTCGGGAGGTCGTTTTAGGTCACGTTTCTTTTTCTCCCCGTTTTTCTACCATGTGTCTGGAGTCACTTTAGGATTTACCCTATTCAATTTAAGCCTCAAATAATAACACCTTTTAGCCATTATCCCTAATTATCCTATTTTTACCCGAGGCTGGTTTATAGCATATCGGAACCCTCTAAAAACCTTTGTTGCTCATCGAAATTTGTCTGGGCGCTTTATTTGACTCGATGAACCGTCCGTATGATTTAGAGACATTTTTGTTCCGGGACCCTGAAATCCTGAAAATCGTGTAATTATACACTTCAGTTTGAGCCGTTCTGGAGGTCGTATCGGGTCACGTTTCTTTTTCTCCCTGTTTTTCTATCACGTGGCTGGAGTCATTTAAGGAGTTACCCTGTTCAATTTAAGCCTCAAATGACAACTATTAGTCCATTAGTACTAATTATCCGATTTTCGCTGAAGGCTGGTTTATCGCATATCAGGACCCTCAAAAGTCCTCTGTTGCTCTTCAAGATTTGTGATGCCCCTTTATCTGACATGATGAACCGTCCGTGTGATTTACAGACATTTTTTTTTTTTGGGACCCTGAAATCCCAAAAATTGTGTACGGATTATACTTCAATCAGAGCTGTTCAGGAGGTCCGTATCGGGTTATGAATTTTTTTCTCCCCGTTTTTCTACCACGTGTCCAAGTCACTTTAGGAGTTACCCTACTCAATTTAAGCCTCGAATAATAACTATTAATCCATTAATCCTAATTATCCGATTTTTGCCTGACGACGCTGGTTTATCGCATATCGGAACCCTCTAATGTCCTCTGTTGCTTCTCAAAATTTGTGTCGCTGCTTTATCTGGCCCGATGAACTGTCTGTTCGATTTATGGAAATTTTTGTTTCGGGACTCTGAAATCCCAAAAACCGTGTATTATATATATACACTTCAATTTGAGCCGTTCGAGAGGTCGTATCGGGTCACGTTTCTTTTTCTCCCCATTTTTCTACCACGTGTCTAGAGTCACTTTAGGAGTTTACCTATTCAATTTAAGCCTCAAATAACAACGATTAGTCCATTAGTCCTAATTATCCGATTTTCGCACGAGGCTGGATTATCGCATATCGAGACCCTCTAATGTCCTTTGTTGCTCGGTGCTCCTCACGATTTGCGTGGTCGCTTTATCTGATCTGATGAACCATCCGTGTAATTTATGGACATTGTTATTTCGGGACCCTAAAATCCCGAAAATTGTGTATAATACACACTTCAATTTGAGTCGTTCGGGAGGTCGTATCGGGTCATGTTTTTTTTTTTCTCCCTGTTTCCACATGTCCGGAGTTACTTTAAGAGTTATCATATTCGATTTTAGCCCAAACCACAATTATTAATCCATTATTCACAATTATCTATTTTTTTTCCCGAGACTGGTCTATCGCATAACGGTACCTTCAAGAATCCTTTATTTCTCCACAAAATTTGTTTGCTCCTTAATCTGACCCAAGGATATGTCCGTATTATTTACAAACATTTTTATTCCGAAAATTTGGAATCCTGAAAAATGTCTATTATACTCCGTACACTTCAATTTAAGCCGTTCAGGAGATCGTATTAGTTACCACGTATCGAGGGTCCCTTTAAGTGTTACCTTTCTCGATTTCAGCCCCAATTGTATTAGTATACAGTGAATCAAATTGAAATGAATTGAAGTAAATAAAATTGAAGTATTCTATTGTTACATTTTTTCGGAGTGGAGATGGTTTTGGACGTAGCCTAGGTGATACAATAATTGCTGCTCATATATAATGAGCGTTTTATGTCACGGGTGAGAATTAAACCCCAAACTTCATGGTTGGTAAGAGACCTATCGCCTGAGCTAACTCTCTATTTTTGCTTATTGATAACTAGTATAGATCCCGCGCAATTGCGCGGTATATGGAGTTTTTATTTTTTTTAGTGTATTATTTAAATTTTTTTAATTTTCAACTCATTAATATTTAATATTTAACTTTATTTTATTTTGATATGAAAAACTAATCAAAGAGAATTTAATTATGATTTTTTTTTATTGAATTTGTTTTTTGTCACGAAGCAAATAATAAGGACAGTACATGTCAAGTTATTCTTTACAGTAATAATTATTACATTGCCGAAAATTTTAACAACGTATAGTTTTTTTGTTTAATACCAATTTTATTTTATTTAATAAAAAAAATTAAAATTATAAATTTAATTAAAAGATTAGAGTTTAATTATAAGAATATATTAATTGAAAATGTAATAATTTAATAAAAAAAACTTTTGCTTATTTCCTTTTATAGCTAGATGCTTTTTGGAGGGAAAACTAAGAGAATTTTTATCTATAAAATACTATTAAAAGCCTAACTTAAAAATTTCACGTAGACAATGCCACATGGGATGAAAAAAGCCACCTAAAATGTGACTAGGCAAACTAATATGACATGGATTATTAATCAATCTATTATTATATTACATTAATTTAATTTACTTATTTCCTTTAAAAATTCATCCATATTCCATTAGCTTTAAACTTAATTAACAAAAAAAAAAAAAAAAAACTACAATAAAAAAATATGCATTAACTATAAGTTAATAATTTCAAGACATTTCATATGAAGTAGTATTATATGTATTCAAG
>JAGPOY010004432.1:0-11943 GCA_018983105.1 Silene uniflora | reverse complement strand
TAAAGTAAGAAATCACCCTTGCAGTGTCAACCTGTTCACTGTGACCCTGAGGGAAGTAGACAACCCGACTCCCGGCTGTCGGAAGACACACTAAAGGGCCAGCACAAGCATGCCATAGTTCTGAATTCAAACACTTTTTCTCACTCCCTATAACAACAATCACATTCAACACACATATTTAATTTAAGATTACCTAATTAAAGCATCATCATTAACAACTACTAACAATTAATAAATATATACTTTCCTCTGTCACCAAAATCCTATTACAGTATTCCGTACAAACCAATTAAATGCCATAACCTTAACACAAAATCTTGCTATAGTGTTGTAAATCTACTCTTTCTACAACAATAAAGTCACCCCAGTGCCTCAAAGGCTCCCGCAAATTGAAGGGTAAATGGGGTCAGATGTACGCGGTCTTACTCTTGTAGTACCAACACAAAGAGTCTGTTTCCGAACTAATCTTTATACCCCCACTGCCTCAAGGGCTCCCGAAACTGCAGGGTAAGGGGGTTCCAGATGTACGCAGTCTTACCGTTGTGCTAGCGACACAAACCCTTGTGCTAGCAACACAAAGAGGCCGTTTCCGAATTAAAATCTTTATACAAACATAATAACAAACAAAAAATTGGAAGTTACTCATTACCTTCACTCCCTTGCTGACTGATTCCTGAGGTAGAAAGCTTCATATCCCAAATTTTTACTAATTTACCTAAAAACTAACTTAGATAATCCTTAATTACATGTAACACACCAATAATCACCCACCTAATTAAACCCACTTCAAATCCCTTACTAATTTCCATAAAATCTTTCTTCCTAATCCCCACATTTCTTCCCTTCATTACTTCCACAACAACTCATAAAATAATTTAAAAACTCAAAAATAAAAAAGATTAACCTCCAAAAAAATGGGTCACACACTCCACATTTCACTAAACTAAAACAAACCCATTTCATAAAACACCATTTTAACCAAAACCCATATCATAAAATTGCAAAAAGATACAATTTTTTTATAAGATTATCCTAAAATAGCAATAATCAAAGCACCCACCTACAAAAAATGAAATAAAAAGAGGTTAGTTAGTTCAGTGACAGTACACAAATATCAAGACATTATATTATGACTAAAAAAATTAGGAGATATTAATAAACTTTAATATTATTACCTAAATAAACAAGAAATAAGCTTAGTAATTAATTATAATTATTATTAAATTAATGAGAGTATATAAGCAAGTAAGCAACCACCCGACCAGAAGTCGACCTGGGCAGTGAGAAGAGCAGTAGAGAGAGAAAATAGTGAGAGACGGAAGAGCAACAAAGAGAAGAAAATGATGTGAAAATTTGGAAGAAATAAATGAAATGAAATGAAATGAAAAGAGTATAAATGAAAGTTAATTAAAAACTAATTTCATAGATTGTACATTTGTACTCATTGTTATATTACACTCCTGATCTAAATTCTCGTGTAAGGTCGTTTTACACAACAATTTGCGTTATTGCTTAAAACGGGTTTTTTCTAATTTTTTACAATTAAATAAAGTTGGTTGCCCTTTATTTTGGGTGCGAGGAGTTATAAGGATGAATATAATGCAGGTAGGATTTGAATCCAATTTAAGAATATTATTCTCGTGAGTTCAGTTAATCTCTCGTACGTCGGAAGTATCCGATTACACTATTTAGCTAAACGGGACAAACTTTTGTTATTCCCAGGATATTATCAATGAATATATGACTAGCATTTTTAACAATATAAAACGGCTTACGAGCTTACCAGCTAGCTAAGAACATCTACAATGGTAAGCTAGTTGGTACTAGCTTACCTTTGCCACATCATTTTTTTGAGCTACAAGATTTTCAAGCTACAATTTACTCCAATGGTGAAGCCGATTTCCTACTAGCTTGATGTTACCCTCTAACACACCAGTAGGTCTTGCTTGCGACGGGTCGGATCTTACGACGGGTATTTTGTGAGAGGAAATGGGTAGATGGGACAAGGTGGACACCCCCCCATGTGCTTCTCCACTCACCCTTGATGGGTATTTTGTCAGAGAATATGGTATCCGTCACTCATTTGTGACGGATAGTGTCCGTCACAAATGAGAATTTGTGCTAACACACACTCCTATTTATTTATTCAATTTTTAATTTCTAAATATAAAATTAAAACATTATAAATGAGACCACTATTTTTCTATTGGTTAATTTCTTCTTGTGGGTCCATTCAAGCAAGTAGCTCCATGGAGCTACTAGCTTAAAATTTTTTGAGCAAAGCTAATCTATTTGGACTACTCCAATGGTTGAGCTACTAGCTTGCAATTTCTTAAAATTGCAAGCAGATCCTTTTTCTCAACCATTGAAGATGCTCTAAGCTACTTGATATCTGTATTATCATTTTTTTATTATAAATCCGTTTAAAATCAATCATACACGTATTAATGTAAAACCGTCTCACAAAGTATCAGTTGGCGCCTTGGTGGTAATCTAATTGTTGGATTTTGGGAAGACTAGATATGATGAATGAGTGAGTGAATCTTGGCCGTCAAAGAGGATTTGATTTAATAAAAAAATAGAAAAATAGAAAAAATTAAGGTGCGGTTGATATGACAGGAAGCATGTGCCCCCATTCTTCAGTGGTCATTGTCAGAAAATTAGAGAGAAAAGAGAGTACGGATATTTGCCCATCAATCCAAATATTATTGAAATTATTGGAGGGTCTACTTAAATTTAAAAAAAAAAAAAATGATTTTCATTAGGGAGATTATTGTAAATTACCCTTTTGTCCCTTACCCATAATCTAGGGTTATTTTGGGATTATAATTTTTTAAACACGGATTTAGGATGAGTATACCCTAATTTTTTTAAAGTTAAAACAGGTTAAGGCTCTGTTTAGCAAATAGCAGAAGTAGATTTGCAATAGCAGATAACGTTAGCAGAATACGGTTGGCAGATTTTAGCAGCAGGTTTGACTATCGAATTAAATTAGCAGAATTAAGAAAACGTGTTTGGTAATTAGCAGATTATGGGACCAATCTACCATTTTCATGAATAAAATGAATATGCTATTACAATATGATGCTAATAGCAGCATATTCAAAATCAGTAGATTCCGGCTAATATGTTATCTGAATATGTCATTAGCCACACACTTAAAGTCAATCTACTATTTATGCCGAAATATATTATTTTCACCTAATATGTTGTTTACCAAACAGCGTCTAAATATAATAGGTGAACCAAACCATAATGAATAGGAACAATATACTCCCTCTCATCCACTATATTCTTCCTCATTCTTTTTGTACAAAGAATAAGAAAATGAATTTGGACTACATAAAACACACTCCCCCACTTGCAAATGAATTTGGACCACACAAATCTTCCACAAAGGAAAATAGGGAAGAAAACCTGAATAATCCGAAAATGGAAATATGGAAGAATATAGTGGATGGGAGGGAGTACAAATTTGTCGTATAAAATTAATTGGTATTGATAATTTAGGGTTGTTTTGAGTTAACTACACGAGCAAGGGAAATTCCAATAGCTCTCTTCCGAAGATGGAGTGATGGACAATCCAAATCTTCTCCGAAATCCCTTGGCTGGCAAGCCAATCATTAGCCTTAATTAACATCACAAGAAATGTGAAAACATGTAAAAATCGGTGTGTTTTATGAGATATTCATGAGTTGTTTTGTCAAAATAAATTTGTTTAATGTTCCTTGTGTTTTCAATTTGAGCTTTAGGTATGTGACTATGTGATCCTACATAGATTAAGTTATGGATTAAATTAAAATAGCGAAAGTAAACTATTTCCGAGAAGGTAAAGTAATTAAAAACAATAGAATAAATTGTCTAAAGTAATTTATTTATAATTCAATTTAAAACTAACAAACTTTGTTCTACTCGATAAACTACATCGTATTCATCCGACTTGTCAAATTTTTTAATTTGTTAAAATATTTATCTCATTAATTAAAATATAAATGTAAAGGACCTACTTGGGACAATTTTATTTTATCTTTTTAACAAACCTTTTTAATGTTGTCATTTTTAGTTTGAAAGCTATACCTATGATTAATTGTTTACCTTCTTTTCCTTTTTAGAAACAAAAGAAACAAACAATAGTACACTACACTTGTTTCTTATATTTTTTTTTCTTTGTACTTTTAGATTGTCTAAATCTAAGAATATTATTTTGTTGATGTGTAACGAGAGATTTAGTCTTTATTTGTTTGAATACTTTAGAACTAAAGGGAGAATTTTGATAAAGTGAAAATTGGATTTCTTACTTTTTTACCTTAAAAAAAGTTTAAATTTATTCCTATGATGTTTCCTGTTCCTAAAGAAAATAGAGGTATTTATTTGCTTTCAGTTTCATTGTTAAATTGTTAAATAAGAAACCATGCTCTTTATTGTCAATTGAGTGACTACATTTCAATTGAAAATAGTACACAAATTCAACTGAAAATCTAGTGTATTTACAAGTGGTTTTTCATATTGATTATCATTATTTGAGACTTGAGAGTAGAGATAAATTATCTTTTTGCAGCTAATCTTGCTTAACACGACAATCTTCAATTAAATGAATTTATATAAGATAAACTTTTTGCTAGTATCTAAGCAGTTACCTTTATCATATCATATCATATCTGTTTTATCATTTACACGGATAATGTTGTCTTAAACAAAAATTTGTGATTTTTCATTTATTCTCATTGTAAGATTCATGTCTAATTAATGATTTTTCATTTTATATTTTTAGTCAATTAAATGGGACGAGAGTGTGGATAATTGAGGAGGAGGACAGATGCAGAAGAAGAATAAGGAGAGAGTTTGAAAGAAATAACAATGCACACTTTGGTACTTACTTCTCCCTGTTATATTTGTTCCTTTAATCTGTTAGTGGCCACTTCGAACGACTATCACGGAAGTCTCGCTAATTTCTAATTCATATTGGCTAGTGTTCTGTTTTCGGTCTTTTTAGGTCTTTTGTATAGTCATAGAGGGATTATATAAACTCTCTAAGCCGCACCCTAACATTTATGCATATCATAACAATTTGAATCTGAACTCATAATTCTATAATCTCTTCAATATCATAAAACTTTCATCCTCCTGCTTTGTGGACGTAACTATCACATCGTCAGTGAATCATATAAATCTATGTATTGTTTTCTTCGCATTTGACTTCATCCTCCATCGCTTTTGTTATAACATTCTCGATTTTCGAATAATAATGTTATTCGTACTAGTTATGAACAAGTAAACAAACACAACGAAAAATTATTTGAGAAAAATTTCAGAACGGAACCCGAGAAGAAAAAGTTGTCAAGAGCCTTTCTCAAGGAAGTCATGAACAAACTACTAGTAAAACACAATGTAACTAAAACAATTGAAACAAGAGAGTGATGGTTAGATTGATTCCACCAATTTTACCAAGTTATACTTCAATGGTTGTTTATACCAATATTAAGTGTACCTATCAATACAATTAAGGTAGTCCTTTCTATTCCAAATGTAGGTACCAAAGTACCCTTATTGATTGCCCCAAAAAATTAGGGGACCCATCCTATTCAAAATAATATACAAAGGGCCCGTATATGGTAAGGCATGGAGCCCCATTTTTCTATGCTAAGGTACCCATGGGTGCATGGATCATAGATTCGAGGTTCTCCCATCTCCACCACTCAAAACATCGTTTTTATACATTTATTTATGATTATGATGTTGATAATGGAGTTGGGGTTTTATAATAAGAAAATGATATAATAAGAAAATGATAGACTATGAAAACAAAGGAAAATTGTAAGAGACGGTGTTTACTTCTTACGCCCCCTGTTTTTTCATTTATTCCAAATTTACCCTTAAATATCCAAATTAAGTTAAGTGAAAAATAATTATTGTTTAATCGTAAATGTGTTTTTCATAACGGATTTATAACTATAATAACTTCATCAAGAATAATGGAATTGAGTTTTTCTGTAGAGAAACGGACAAACTAAAAACTTAAAGGAAATTTGTAACTCTGTAAGGGACGATTTCTCAAGTTAACGGATTTATCACAAAACTTCACTAATATTTTTATACTTAATTATATTCAAAATATACACAAACCTTACTTTGAGATTGAGGGGGCTTAACATTTTCTATACTCCGTAAGTAATCACGCTGAAATATAATAATCAAAATTTTAGCGCACCATAATGAAATTAGTGAAATCTCAAAGTAAATAAATAAAATAAAATTAACTTAAACAAAAGGACGCAATCAAAAATTTTCCACTAATCTTGTTTAATCATATTGTCAAGTTTTCTGAAGTACGACGATAGCTAGGGACATATAAAACCTTATTTAAGACTTTGTTACATAACGTTTCTTAGCCCACTAGTTAGTTTATATAGAAACTATATTACGTTTTAGGTTCTGTTCTTTTGGTCTTAATTTCAGTTTGTTTTAGCTCATTTTAAGTCAGTTTGGTTCAGCTTCATTCAGTGCAATTCAGTTCAATTCATCTCATTTTATCTATTTTCTTCACAAATTAACTCTTACATGAGTTCAGTTCAATTCAATTCAGCTATATTAAGACCATCCCCAAGCAAGAGGTCGAGTTAATCGGGTCACGAACATATTAACCCTTAATCTCACCTCATTTAACTTGACTCAGCTTTACCCTCCCAAGCAAAAGGTCATGACTTAGGTCACCAACCCAATCATTTTTATTGGATTTGTACTATTTTGTAGTGTGTAGATTTACTTTTCTTTTTTTTATTGAATATTTTATATTGTAACCAATAGAAATTGGGCACATGGGAGGTCAATTGTTGGGTCAATTTGCTCCACCTTAGGTCACAAATTGACCTTCCCTTCCAATAGGTCATGCTAATCTAAATTCTAAGTGTAATTAACTTGACCCAAGCAAGATCATGACCTAGCAATTGACCTTGCTTGGGGATGGTCTAAGTTCAGTTCAGTCCAACTTCTTTTAATCGAAAGGAACATGGCCTTAGTTTGGTATAAGTAGAGGCATGTTTATTTATTGCAATGGAAGTTATAGTACCATGAAAACATGAGTATCTATTCTAAGGACTGAGGAGGTAGTTTTACTCGTTTATCCGATTAAATCAAGATAGTTTGAAATATATCGTAACACGCGTCACGCGATAACATGAGAATACAAATAAACTCGAAACAATATACGTATCGATGAGCCCGCAAGTGTGAAGTTTAGTGATTAAAATTCGAGTGTAAGAGTCCTAGGTTTAAGTCTCACCAAGAATAATTTTGTAGGGTTATATGAACTAAGCCTTATAGATTCTAAATCTGTCATCCCCTAAAAAAGGTGATTAGCTTGATATATCTGGTTTGCAGACTATCACGTATATTCGGGGATCTTTCCATTGCGCACCAAAAATAACGGTTGCAGTTCCATCGTCTTCCAAAAAATATATAAAAATTTAAGTAAACACCAATGAGTTGAGTGGATGCAATACTTATTGACCACCAAAAATCATTGGAGATGATAAGAAGAATTGTCTAATAAAATATAAGAAAATAGGACTAATTAAAGCTAAGCATGAAAGAGATGGACAATCTAAGTGAGTGATTAACTAAATCTTAATATAATACTCCGTAACAAAAATTAAATATGATAATGATGGTTAAGACACTCCTTAAAAATCCATGCTTAAGATTTCCAAAATATTAGGACAATCTAAATGAATGCTTAACAAAAGGAAGACATGAAGCACATGAATGATTACACACTCCACATCAAAGGTTAGAAAATGGGAAACATCAAATATTTTTGAATTATTACACTAAAAACACTAGCAATTATACCATTTTTTTTCTAGGATTCATACATTACATCCTCAAATAACAAAAGCTCCTCAACTACTTCACCTTCTAAGTCATGTCTCCTCACTAGTCCTCCCATTATCTTTGGTCCTACCAATCCAACCTAGGGTTAATGAGTCGGTCTCTTTTAAAACGGTCGTATCTGTTCTAATAAGTATATATAAAATGGGATAAAGATTATTCCATATATAGATAGAGATGGGTTAAGAGTTTGTCATTCTCTAAAGAGATATCTCAGACTTAAACATGGTACCAATCAGTTAAATGTGAATATGACAGTTGACGACTAAATATATACTAATATTTTTCTCATTAAATGGCCGAGTTTGACACTTCAACTGTTCAACATCTATCTATCTATGATATATTCAAACACCAATTAAATCTTGGCCAACCCAATTTCTACTATTTTTTGGTTTGACGATTAAAATAATTAGTAGTTTAGTACTCCCATCAATTCGCATTATTCTTCTCATTTACTTTATACACGGTCTCTTAGACGGTACTTTCACTCTCGTTTTACCCATTCATACATTACTCCGTACGTATTTCTTTGAATGACATACTTCGTAAGTTTTTGCAAATTTTTGTAATTTTTATAACAGATGCAATACATTAAACTATGGTTAGCACTTGCTATTTCAAACCCTAAAAAATGGTTAAGCTTCACAATTTTTGCCAATCAATTATCCTATATCACTATATGTATATCTTCAACCTAGCTAATAATATAAAGTCACAAGGGATACCTATTAGCTTACAATAGCCTGGGTTTAAATCCCGTAGATTTTAAAACTATTTACGACTCCCTTTACACCAAAAGTTAAAGTAAAATATAATAAAATTGGGATCATTTTGATGGAGACGGATCGCGGTGGTTCAACTAAGAAAAAGGAATATATAGTCATTGTGCGTGCCTGCTTAAACCACATCATTTCAAGTCAATGATGGTGCATTTGGTGCTCAAATACATAACTCCATTGACAAAAATATTTCAAGTTTAAAAATGTCAACAACACATGATAATATTATAATAATGACTTCAGATAAAAAGTAATCATAGGATAAAAGATTTTAGCATGATATAAATAATTATAGTCATGCTTTATACGAGGTTATGTCAATTGAAGCAACTTACAAGTAGAACTAGAGGTGCATTATGTGGTTTCCCTTTTGCTTTGTCGGAAGATAAACAAATGACCGGGATAGAGGGAGTACACAAGAAAATATTGCTGCCAAAAAAATATATTTGTGAGGAGCTTTTTTGTTGAATTATGTTTGAAATCCGTCAACATCAAAAAACTGGTATTATGACTTAGGTGATGTTCTTTTCAGTTGAAAAAAGTTGAACTAAACTGAATAATTGAGAGCCGAACTTAGCTGAATTAAGAGTTAATTTGTGAATAGATGAGCTGAACTGACCTGAATGAAGCTAAACTAAATTGAAATTAAGTTTAAAAGAACATGACTTTCTTTGATAAGAGGGTTTGAAATATTAAAATGGGCTTAATAACTCGTTTAAAAAGAAATTAAAATAATCTGTTGAATAATGTCTTGAATTTGATAGTTGCCGCTACTTCAAATGACTATTACACAATCCTAATTAGGTTTTAGGCTGTTCTTCTTATACATACTCTCCTAATCTCCTTACCTCACCCTAACAGTTATATGCCTTTCCCCATAACTTCTTTATCTGAATCCGAAATTTGTAACTCCTCAATAACAATAAAATATCTCTCGCTTCTGCCGATAATGGACATAGCTATCACATCGACGTGAACCACGTAGATTTGTTTGTCTATTTTCTTATTTGTTATTTTGTTCATTGTGTTTTATTTATCTTTCTCACAGCAGCTATAACACAATTGATGACTTTGATTCAAACTCGTCATAAACATTGAAATTACCTTTGTTACTAACTTGAAATTCATTCATTCATTCATCCGACATATAAGGTCCAAAGTTCAAAGGTTGCCTTTAGATTCATGATTTTAATTAGGACCACTATGCATGGAATCACAACATATATACCTTAAAAATAGATGGATACTCAAGACAGAAAAGTGGTGGGGAAAAGAGAGTGAGTAAAGGAGAGGTTAATTAGGGAAATTAAATAGTTAAGAGCAAGATTTAGTGAAGAGATTTTTGTGTATTGTGAATATATGTGATAAGGTTTGTAGCTTTATCTACTCATGAAATGAAATCCATATTGATAAATAAAGTTCACAAAAGGACATTGGATATGACATTCTAATACCAATGACCCTCGAACACGTGTCGAATACTAATAGGTCGTAATTCTGCTTAATCACTTATCGCATGTTTCTTGACATTCACTTTTAAATCAAGTATTAAGGTATGTACGTAAAAATGAGTGCTTTGAAAGATCATATTTCGTGTTACATAGTTTTATCAGATTGAATACTTGACATTGGATATGAGTATATGACTTTCTAATACAAACGCTCCTAAGACATATGGAATACTAATAGGTTGTAATTATGCTTAAGATAACTTTCTTCTAATCACTTGTTTCTTAACATTTATTTTCAAATCAAATATTATTAAGGTACGCAAAAATGAGTCTCGAAACATCACATTTCTTAATACCGTTTTTTTTGATTGAATACTTGACTAATCAACTAGTATTAACTCCTCCTACACTCGATTAGAGATGTTTTTTCTCTAGTTAGTGAAGAACAGATTCTATATTCATACACACACCGGACACCAGTGGTGGAGTGAAGGGACTAGCAGGGCGTTCTCCCTCGCTGAAGATGAAAACTTCGAACTTTTGTCAAGTTTACCTTATACTACTACTCATTCACTCTCTCAAAACTATAAATTCTGACTCCATCACTAATACACACGATTCTTTTACCGTTTCTTATAATTCTATCCAACTTGTATGCGATCTAATTGTAAATTGTATAGTTTCAATCATAATCATGTTAATTTCAAACAAATACACGTCAAATTGGAGATGTACCATCCACCAGGAGTTCCGTAGTACCTCTGCCTCATATACACTTGTATAGTTGTATTATTGGCTCTCTCTAGAAACACACCTTCATTGAGTGGTCACTGCATTCAGTGGCCCACTCACTAGTCACTACTCACTACAGCTATCACCAATCTCCCTTACCCTCTTCCTATCAATTTAAGGGTCAAGGTAACTAGGCAAGTTCTCAATTGAGACGGGTTTTTTCGGTCTGAAATTAAGATGGAAAAATGTCGTTATTTTGTAATAAAAAGTGACCATCATGACAAAATGTTGCAGTTAAAGTTACACCTAAACCTATTCACGTTTTATTAAAAAATTATTCTGATAACTTTTTATGCATCATTTTATCGTAAAATTGTCACATTTTCTCCGTGACTTGTCTTAAGAGTGAAAGGGTTGTTTCTTTAATGAAATAAAATCTACTTGGTAGATACAGAGTATTAAATATCGGTATCAGTCTTGAAACCGAATCAGAGTGTTGATCTAGAAGTTAAAATGGGTGGTCTTGATTTTATCACTGCATAAATGTAACCTATATCGCTTCAAAATGTATGACTACTACGGGTAACCATAATTTTAAATCTCAGTTAGCAATGACAATTCGAATGCAACCTAAAGTACTTCAAAACACGATTGTGGTAACCTTCAAAACTGACATTGCTTGAACGCAATGTCAAGACATAGTGACAACTAAATATCGATACCGTGCATGAAATGCAACTACGACAGTCAAAGGAGGAACTATCCCTCTAAGACAAGGACATATTACACGTTGAGACACACAGTATACTCCAATTTGCACCTCAAATTGTTTTTTTAGGTCGACAAATAGAAAAAGTGTCTTGACATAATTGCATTAACATACATTTGATTGAGAGTGTTTCTTTGTTAAAGGATATGACCTTAGTGTTTAAGGACATTTTCCAGCACAAGTGATTTGTATCTTATGAGTCAGTAATCAAGTTATCAAATCACCCGAGAAGTCGGGCCGGGCACATGTAACTTGTATGTAACCTTAAAAATTAGTAGGTACCATATCGCATCACTAGAATAAATCAGCTGAGGTTTCTTAT
>JAGPOY010004431.1:1016-12960 GCA_018983105.1 Silene uniflora | reverse complement strand
AACACTTAATCAAAGCTATCAACTTAAAACTCAAAGTTTTCAATAGAAATTCATGGGTATTTAAGTTAAAACACTTGATCAAAGCTTAGTAGTAAGTTTTCAATATAAAAACATGAGTATTTAACTTAAAACAATTAATTAAAGCTTAAAAGCATGGAATTTCAATTCAAGTTAAAACAATTGTTCAAAATTTGGAAATTCAATTATGAAATCTGAAACTTTTAAGATGAAATCCAAACCTAGATAATCGGATTATCAGCATTCTTCGTCTGGATATACAAAGTATAATTACTCGTAGTATGAGATAAAGAACAGAGAAGTGCATATGAAAACGACAATCGCGAGTTGGCGAGGACGTGGACTGGAAAAGCGGTGAAGAAGATGACGGTGGTTGGAGAGGCGGTGGAGTAGGTGGCGGCAGCCGGGGGTGAGGGCGTTTAGCCGTTGACCGTAGAGGGGGTGGCTGTGATGAAGATTTTAGTTACGGTTATACGGTAGAGGTTTTTGTGGTAGTGGAGAGTTAGTAAATAATGTTTACAGGATTGTTTAGGTAAGTTCTTATATTGGACTATTCTTTTCTATTGGGCCCGTCCTATACTATATAGGACGGTCCTATAGGAGAAGGAGAGTTACTGGAAGAAAATAAATTTGTCTTATTTGGAATCCGTGGCTAGAAATTTTTGTATGTCAAAGTTTTTTGGACAAAAGTACAAAACAAACTTTGAGTGCCTTTATCTCTTGTCACGAATTCCAAACTCGACAATTTTTTTCCAAGTCATAATTCTCGGAAAGATGATCAATTTGAAAAAAAAAATCACTTTATGAGCTTGTAAATCCAATTTATGGCATTTTAAAGTTTTCCGGATCAGAAAATTGAGTATTTTTGACAAAAGTCAAACATCAGCGCCACTGCGTACATATCCGTTCTTTGAAAAAAAAAAATCGGGGGAGAGTCAGAACCACCATTTCCAATTGCAGGCAAGGGCAACACAACCACGTCAACATGTGTGAAACCGGCACCTCCCTAGCTGGATTCAGACGTGCACGTCTGAAATTGGGACCATATGCGCATGCCCGAACCAAGTAGGGGCGATTCTTGGGGGGGTTCAGGGGGTGCGGGCGAACCCCCTCTAACTCGGAAATAAATAAATTACTATTCAATATATTTCATTATTGTTTGTTTGGTTAAGTGGTAAGAAACATTTATTCCAACCTAAAGGTCATGGGTTCGACTACTAGTATCAACATTTTTGTTTTTTTCCCCTTATTCTAATTTTGCGTCTTTTTAATAGCCTTGTACTAAAAAAAACCTATATTTTGTGTTTTCTTTTTTTCTTATTCTAATTTTGCGTCTGTCTATGACCCTTCTACTAAAAAAACCTTTCAAAAAAACGTATGAGAAATGTATAAAAATTTTGTGTGCACCGAAAGAAGCGGTTGCGGGTTTCCTCGTTAGCAAAAAAAATGATTTCTTAACCACGGACTAAAAGTCTTTTAATTTTGTAAACTTTCTGCACCCCCTCTGTTGGATCCCCAGAGCCGCCACAGGAACCAAGGTGGGGACATCGGACGAGATGGTTCCACATCCTTGTCTGGTCCGGACGTGGTGGCTCTATGTCTTAATTAATATGCACAACCCGATCCAATTTGACTCGAATTCTTACGAAGTAAATAGTAATCCCACTCAACTCATTCCCACAGTTAATTCGAGGACTGATTCAAACTTCAAAGACTCGTAAAACCCCACAAATTCTTATCCGTCATAAAATAAAACTCGCATAATAGATAAAGACAAATCATTTGTGACTCTTTAGACACCCTGATTTTTGTCGTATCTATACTTATTAGTGGTATCTAACTCATCACAAATTTATGACGGAAATATCCGTTATAAGGCAGACCGGTAAAACAATATATTTACGTATAATTCACAAATGTAGGAAGAATATGCTAGCACAGTCACACGATCCTAGAATCCTAGCTGCCAAATTATATTTTTTTCCTTAAAAAAACACACAAGACTGAATCCCTATACTTCCTCGTCATTCCACCAATTTTGACGCGTATTTAGCAAGTTACCGACAAAATCACTCTAAAAAATAGAAAAAAAAAGAGAAAAACCGAAGAAAAAACCCCGATAAGATCAAAGAAATGGAAACCCCCGGCCCGGTCCGATTCCGCTTTAACCGGCAATCCTCCTACCTCCGGCTCGACAAACTCGCTGCCGACAACGACGGCGACTCGCCGAAAACACCTGACAGCTACTACTACTCCGCCGAGGCCGATGTTCCGCAGCTGTCAGTCATCGAGTTCACCGACGGCTCATCCGACGGCGCGACGGCGCCGCGCACGGAAGATCGTGATTTAGACGGCGGTGTAGGGGAGGAGGAAGAGGAGGAGGTGGAGATTCCGGCGAGTGTGAAGCTGATGTATGCGGCGCATGAGGGAGATGTGGACGGAATTAAGGAGCTGGTTGAGGAGTTGAAGGCGGATGTTAATTTTCGAGATATTGATAATCGCACGGCGTTGCATGTGGCGGCGTGTCAGGGGTATAAGGAGGTTGTTGCGTTGTTGATTGAGTTGAAGGCGGATGTTGATCCTGTTGATCGCTGGGGTAGTACGGTGTGTGTTTCGTACTTTTGTTTTCCGATATTTCCGTTCTATTTGATTGTTTACGTTTTTTAAAATGTGTTGAGCTTGTTGACTTGTTGATTCGGCTGATGGCTTAGGTTGACCCCGTCGTTGGGAATTTGGGATAGTTTGGTGTTTTTTTCGTTTTCCGATAATTGTTCTGTTCTATTTGATTGTATATGTTTTTAAAATGTGTCGGAGATTGGTGAATTGTTGACATTTTCGATGGTTGAGGTTGACCCGGAGAATGTGAGGTACCTTAGCTAGTAAAGTTATTAATGATCGCTTAGATTGATTTTATTATTTGTTGGAGAAGAGCGAGCTGAATTAATGTGGAAAAGTCGTCTCATATTATCGGTTAGAGGTTTTTAAGGGGATGAGTTATATGTAGGATCAATGAGGTGAATTCATCGGAGGAATGTAGTTGATAAATATGTTGAGTATGTGTTACTCATTTCCATTTGACTTTGGTGGTCAAACAATTTGAAATGATCCTTTTATCCTCGTTATTTGTTTTGTTTTTAGCACAAAGATGAAGCAGTAAGAGGGAGATTATTTTTAGTGTGTTTATAAATAGCAAAGCTAATGGACAACAAAATTGGTTATTTTACACATGTAACTATGTAAGCAATCCCAAAATGGAGATGGAAGCATTAGCAAATAACAGAGACAAAAATAGAAAGGGTAACCATTTGATCAGGATAAGTGAGTATGACCGATATTCTCTCAAATTATAGAATAGCTAAGGGACAATATCAGTGATAGTATTTCATGATTATATTAAATAGCCTTTTGAATTTGGTAAGGAGGCGAGTTGTGTGTAGTTGTATTGAAGGGATCCTTTTAGAGATTGAGGATATTCATTTAAGTGTGAAATGTGATTTGCAAGATTGATTAGTAGGCACACTTTTAAATGGAAGTATGTCAATACTCTATCATTGAAAGAGAATATCAGATAATTACTTGAATGTTGTGGCCTGTGGGTGTTTTTTGGACAAATTGAGAGGGGTTGGAATTTATGAGCGGTGATCTTTAGAGACTGTTGCAATTTTTGGGGATGCAGCTGGTCTAGCGAGTGTAGCAGTTGCAGAATTGAGCTTGTATATCAAAATGGTGTTGATACAAAATTTTTGTGCCTTGTAAATTTATGTCGATGATTTGGTGATTGAGAAATTGGCGAGCTTTATGGGAATGTAAGCTAGAGGTAGTTCTCAAGTTCAGAGATGAAATTGTTTTTTAAACTACGAGTATTTAGTTACGAGCCTCTTAGGAGTTCTAGAGTTACGATTTACATTCTACATGTATGTGAGCTAGCCTAGTTGGTAAGCTAGGCATATTTTTGTTGCTGTTTGTCAGTAGTGAAAGGCATATTACAATACGGAATACTCGTTTCATGCACTTGTGTATGTTTCTTGTATTATCTCTGTATTTAGGCTGAGTTTCTGTATGAGTATCATAGAAGAGGAGTGGCCATGCTATTGATGATCAATATTTTCACTAATGTCTAATGGGTTACAATTCTCAAGCTTAGGATTTTGCATTCCTCCACAGTTACCATTTGAATTTAGCTTATTAAGTTGTTACACACTCTAGTTGTATGTAAGACGCCTAAACATCTGTGCACATTTATTCTCTTGCGGAGCACATTGCGTCAAATATTTTCTTAAAATGTGATTGGGGTAATACGGTGTATGTTCTGTTTTCCGATGTTTGGTTTGGTTTGTTCTATTTGATTGTATACGTTTTTTTAGATGTGTTAGATTCGGTTAAGGGCTCAGGTTGACCTGTGGATCGTTTGGATAGTAGGAGCAAGTCTCTTATGAGATTGTTTCACGAGGTCTCACGTGTGAGAGGTCTCACGTTAAGATTATTGTGAGACCGTGTTGAGTGGTGTGTTTTTTTGTTTTTTTTTATCTTACATTATGATGCGTTTTGTCTTGGAATTGTTAAAACGGCATGGAGTATAATATACGCGAGTATTGACTAGATAATTTCATGGTTTATGTGGAATGATTTGTTCGAGAAGGGGAAGTTTCTGATGTTGGATAGATTTTCATTATTCTTTGATAGTTTCTCCCTTTTTCGTGTGAGGTAGGTGTCATTTAATGCGATTTTCATTAACTGTTATTTGGAGACAAACCGTAATTTGGGGAGCCTTTTGAAGCGTTTGAGTAATATGGGTTGTAGAGTGGTTGTATCATTGTATGTATGCCTTCTTGAGGCTTCTCCTGTTCTAAGTTGGAACCAATTTTAGCACTATAGATAATTTAATTTTTTGAGCGCACTATTATAGGAGAAGGTGAGGTGCCTTGGATGATTACCTCATTAGGGAGGTCGGTTGATATGGTAATAATTTGTTCGCTAACATTTTATTGTAGTTAGGGCTAACGAGGTGTTAATGTGGAATACTTGCGTGGTTTAGAGGTTGAAAGGCCCAGTTAAGAGATTGTCAAGATTCACGGGGTTCGGTCGAGTCTAGTCGATAAATTGGTAGAACATTTGCTACTCTCTTACATTTGACTTTGGTGGCCTGTCAAGTATCCATCTGTCCTACCTCTATTCTATCCTGTTCATTGACTACGGGAGGGAGGGAGCACTTGTTTACTTTGTTTTTGGGTAATGTATTCAAATTAAGCAATCCAAAACAGAATGGAAACAAATAATGGATAGGTAAAGAATTTTTGACGGGATGGAGATAATCTTAAATTATTATACAAGTAAGTCTCCTGAGAGACGGTCTCAAATTAATATCATATGAGAGAACCTATGATAAAAACTAGAAAAATATTAAGGAAAAACTTGAAATAAGAAATATAACTACCTTTCATGTGAGAGACTTCACAATAAGCTTATTGTGAGAGCTTCTCATACAAGAATTGGTATTATACATTAGTTACTGCTCTTGTCAACTGATTATGGAAGTAAGTCAACAGCATCAATGATTATAATGGGTGTTACTTAGGCAGATTGAGTGGTTGGAATTTATATAAATTGGTAAACATTATGGCAATGTAAGTTTGAGATAGTTGCTAAGTTCAACATAATTGTGATTTACATGTATGTGAGCTAGCTGCTAGCTGTTTATCATCCGTCATTGGAAGGTGTAACACTATATGGAGTACTTGTTTGCATGCACTTGTAATTTCTCTGTATTTAGGGAGGGTTTCTGGGTTAGAAGTGGCCATGCTATTGATGATCGATATTTTCACTAATGTCTAATGAGTCACAATTTTTAAGCATAGGGTTCTGTATTCCACATTTATCATTTGGGGTTGACCTATTAATGTTTTACTCACTCTAGTTGTATGTAAAAAGCCTCGACATCTCTGCACATTTATAATCTTTCTGGAGCACACTGCGTCCAATATTTTCTTAAGACGTGGTCTCGGCCTGGGTTTCGGAATGCTGAATGTCAAAACCTGGTGGAGATCCTTTAACAATAAGCTGGTTAAGTTCATGCTTTTATATTCTCATTAGCAGCAAGACTCTTTGTCCGGAAACTTCTGAACTGTCAGGCTTTGGTTCTCTTATTTCAGTTTTGATAATTTTTGGAATCATAACATGTACTTGTATAGTTGTATGTGAAATTTCAACTTTCAACCTGTTATACTGTCACATCATGACGACATTAAATGATTGCATCAACAGCCACTAGCAGATGCAATATATTATAAGAATCACGAGGTGGTCAAGCTTCTGGAGGACAATGGTGCAAAACCCCCGGTATGTGATGTAACTAGACTCTTCCTTACATTTTCCCAAAAAAAAAAAAAGACACTGCCTTAGTTATGAGGTGAAAAACTTTATGGTGTTTATTATACCCTTCACATTTCTGAACTTCTTGATTCTTCATCTCCAATTTCATGTGGCTTACAATGAAGATGGCTCCCATGCATGTCAAGAATGCACGTGATGTACCAGAATATGAGATTGATCCGCAAGAAATTGATTTTAGCAACAGTGTTAACATCAACAAGGTACCATTTACCATTCAGGCTTTTTCGTATATTAGATTATACTTGCGGCAAATCAAAAGCTTATACACTTTGTTATTTGGCTTCAATGATTTGGGCTGTAGGGGACTTTTCTTAGAGCATCATGGAGGGGTATCGAAGTTGCTGTCAAAAAGCTGGGGGATGAAGTATTCACAGATGAAGAAAAGCTGTGAGTGATTTAAAATAAATTGTGAATAGTTATAATAATTTTAGATTAATAATTAACACTCTGTTTCTCTAAAATGGTTGCAAGTGTCGGACGCAAGTCTACCACACGCAGTTATTAGAGTCCATTTAATTTGTAATGTTTTATATTGAGAAATCTGTCGATATATGTTATGTTTCCTTTCTTGTCCTCAATCCTCAATTCATGAATTTACTGAGACCTTGGCTTACTATATAGGAGAGCTTTCAGGGATGAGCTTGCTTTGCTTCAAAGAATTAGGCATCCTAATGTAGTTCAGTTTTTGGGGGCTGTGACTCAAAGTACACCAATGATGATTGTCACGGAGTTTCTGCCAAAGGTCCGTTCTTTAAAATCTTACAGAATCAAGGAGTAACAGTTGATTGAAATTACCTGTTCTATCATCTTTGTTACTTATATCTCTCAATTTATTTTCCGTTGCGCCTCATTTTTCTAAGGGTTCCTGTCTTCTACTCCTCTGTATCCTAATCCATGCACTTACAAATGACTGCCTTCAATTAGAATGAAAATCTTAGGGTAATGTCATGATTGTTTGACCGGTGCTTGTCAATAGGTTTTTCAGTTTTCAATTTTCATGTATTGTTTCTTGATCTTGTAGTCTATCTGTTTTAAGTTTTATGTGTTGCAGTCCTTGCGTGCTGTTAAGCTTATGCTCCCTCTACCTCTATGGCTCTATCTACTCTTACTTCAAAAAGTTCACTTTTAAAATGTCGATTCAAGCTAGCACAACAGAATTACTATAAGCTACAGACAGTTAACTGTATATTCCTTCTGCTGTATAAGTCTCTGACTAATACTTTGTACCAGATCGTTTATAATTTCAGAACGTTCAACATTACCTTACTTTTTGTCACTAGTTCAGTACCATGCGTTGAACAATTAGTCTAGTATTTGTCGGTCGTTTGACAAAATATCTGCCCACTCATTGTGGCGGAGGCTCGGAGCAAATAGGAGATTAGATTACAATTATGATCTATCAAAGTGTCTTTCTTTTATGCTGAGCTATTGATGAAGTTTTTTTTTACATCTTGGTTTTGTTCATTGCAGGGTGATCTTTGTGAGTACCTGCAAGGCAGAGGAGGTCTAAAACCAAGAACAGCAGTGAGATATGCTCTTGATATTGCAAGGTTTGATTCCTGATTTTTATCTTGTCTGGATCATTCAATCTTACAAGGGTTTGTTTGGATAGAATATTAGAAGGGGGATGGTGGTTAGGGGAGCGTGGAGAGAAAATGGAGTATCGTACATTCCTCCCAAATGTTTTTGTTGGAGGGATTTTAGTAATTGAATTTTAGAAATAGAGCTCAATATTAAATCAGATTCATATATCATTGTCCATATGCCGACCCAGATCCTAAATCCTGGCAGCTATCTCCACATTTGGACTTCTCCAATTGCTTGGTATATTTAAAGTTATAACTAAGATTAATTCCAAATGATTATTTTGGGTTGCACCCTAGTTTCCTTATCAGGATTCATGTGTGATGGGAGGTTATGGTGTTTTGAATTGAAGGGAATCTAGACTTCTGTACAGTACATTGTTCAAAACAAGTTGATAGTTGTGAAAGAAGGCGGTGTTTGCTGACTTATTCTGCTGTCAAATGAAGTGGCGTTTGACCTCTAAATTATAGTGGAGACACTAAAGTAAGAAATAATACATCCATTATGTTCCCCTAAACTTAAGAATCTTTTTAGTTCTCCATTAGGTATTCAAAACATTCTGTATATAATTTGCTGAAAAATGAGGTGACAAGTACAAACTTGACCCATAGCTTTATACATAGAGCACAATCATCCATCCTTTTCCAGAGCAGTTATTTGAGCTTATTTGGTTGGTGTAACTATAGTATTAAATCATGTCTGGAACACTGTACCGATCGAGTTATAAGCTTTGATGCCTAGTCGTTCCTTCTTGGGGATGAGGCCAGTACGATTTGGAGATAAATCATAGACTTGTGGCTTGAAAGATTTTTCTTATGTAGTGACTGCTGATTTGTCATCAAAATTGTATGTGTTTCATCAGATAAACTGTAATTCAATTCAACTAAAGCAAGTTGCTGCTTTTCACGACCTTGGTCGGTCCCGCGGAACAGATTATTAATTCGTCTTTTTCTTGTAGGGGGTTGAGCTATTTGCATGAGATTAAACCACATCCAGTAATTCACTGTGATCTAGAACCTTCGTGAGTTTTCCTCCACAACCAAATGGTTAAAGTTAAATCTCATTTTGGAGTGGTGTGCTCTCATATCTCAGTACCTACTGTAGTCGATTCTTCAAGTGAAAATTTCCAAATTTTCTTACTTTGGTTTCTTACAAGATGACAGAAATATATTGCGGGATGATTCTGGGCACCTTAAAGTGGCAGATTTTGGTGTCAGTAAGCTACTGAAAGCTTCTCAAGGAGATGTAGAAAACCGGCCTGTTTCTTATAGTGATTCATTTTGTAAGTGTTGCAGTTATGCTATTTTTTTGTAATATTTTCATCTTAGTTTCTGGTATGTATATCTTTTTTTGTTCTTGGTATCTCATTTGATTCCGTCATGTAAATTAAGTTTTAGCCTCATGTAAGTTATGTATTAGTCTGTAACTATACATATGTTTCTCCTCCTCATGAACAGACAGATATATGGCACCTGAACTTTATAGAAACGAAGATTACAATACAAATGTTGATGTATTTTCCTTTGCTCTTATTCTTCAAGAGGTAAATATTTAGGCCGTCTTCTTTTTTAATTTTTTTCTGTTTGAAAGCTGTTGAAGTTGTTTTTGTGAAGCCTTGTTATTTAATTGACTTGGTGAGAAATATAAATTTTCTGTATCATCTTCTGGGTATTACATGTCACAATATTTTTTTTTATGAAGAGCCCAAATTTTTTAACGACTGTGTTGTCTAATGATCTCGCATTTTCATATGCTGTCAATAAATCAACGAATTGAGTGTAGTCACTGTAAAGTTTACAGTTCTCAGTGGGTTTGAGAAAGTGGTGTGCTATAAACAACTGCTAATAATGTGTTGTTAATTCATCTAAATGTTCTATTGAGCTAACTTGATCTTTTGGAACTTGCTAGCAATCGTATTGATTCTGTATGCTGTCAACTGTCTCAATCTGATATGTATGAGACTTACTGGTCATGTTGATTGATTCGGGTTATCTTGTCTGCTAGATGATTGAAGGCTGTCCTCCATTTGCCTCAAAGGATGGGAAAGACGCTCAAAGGGCGTATGGTGATCATAAGCGTCCACCTTTTAAGGCTTCAGGGAAATTATATGCTCGCGGATTGAGAGAGTAAGTAGATTGATATCAGTTTGATGTTTGAAGTCTTAAAACCCTTTTATTATAAGCCCAATTTTTTTATTGATTGCATGTCTAAGTATGTTACTCTTGAAATAGTTGAGCATTGCAATTTGTGATGCAATTCTCACTGTGGGTTGTACGGTGCATATTTGACATATGGACGAGGTTGCATACACCCGATACCCCTTGACCGCCATGAATTAGTCACTGGGGGCACTGGGGTAGTGAAGTTGTACTGTTGAAGTTGGTTGGAATTTTTTTTTTATTCGCACTTTCAACTTTATGGTCTTACTATGTGGTAATTTAAAATTTATTAGAGAAGGTTCTACAGTACTCATTTGTCTCTCGCTATTGATGTTAATGGAATGTTTATTAGTTCTTGGAGAGCTTGCGACACCTCCTTGAATAATAGGTCCCCTCTGTAGTTCCTGATTTCTGGATGGTTATTAATGATGGGATAGATGATTAGTTAATAGCCAATATCAGACAAATTTGGTCGTTGGCCCTATAGTCATCGAGTCACTGTGACCAAAACTCTTATTTTGTTGCTTAACTGTGGATTTGATTGTTATCTATACGAAACATGAGATAAGTTAGTTTTGAAACAGTTTGATTGAAGAGTGCTGGAATGAGGATCCATTACAGAGGCCATCATTCAGACAGATTATTCAGAGGCTTGATCATATATACAATAATCTGGGTCCAAGGAGGCGCTGGTTAAAGGTTTCACCTCTCTTTTGAGTTTTGCCTTTCATAATTTTTCAACTCTCTCTTGCCTTTCATAATCTAGTTTTATCTGTCTTTCTGTATTTTCCCCTCTGGATAAGATAGTATTCATTAACTTGATGGCATACTTGTGTCTAGGGCTGAGCAAGTTTAGATCCGGACCGGTAAAATGGACAAGACCGGACCATTTGGTCTCGACCGAACCCGGACTGAATTCTTCTAGGTTGTCCAGTCCTCAGTCCTTATTGAAGTTCCGGTCTTCGGTTCGGTTCAATCCAAGACTGGTTATTTTAGGTCCAGACCTAATGGACCGAAATATATTGCTTTCACGCCTATTTATTGAAACATTGTAAATGAATCGAATATTTTACGCCAAAATGTCATTATAAACTCAATTATAACAATTATTTTAATTGAACAACAGTTCAAATACCTGTTTTAATGCCCGGATCTTTAAAATTTGATTTAATGTCCTTTCCCCAAATCCATTTTGGAATTAAAGGTCTAATGTTATTGCTGTCAGGATCCTTTGTTTTTTAAACTTTTGGGATAACTTGCAAGGTTAAATTTTCCGCACAACTTTAACTCTTTTATTCTTTCGAGATATCTTTGAACGTTTAATGTTATAATTTCCCCATGACCTTTTCTCCATCTCATCATCAGACCCAAACCAATTTTTTTCAGGACAAAATCACAATCATGGACATTTTTGAAGGAAAGATTAATTCTGCAGTATTCTTGATGTTTGCAGGTTAGACCACTCAAATGTTTCCTGAGAACTGAATCCAGCCTTGGCAGCGATGGCAGTTCATCTTATGCTAGGCGATAGCATTTACGTTCTAGCACTGTCTCCACAAGAGCATCAGGTATGTGTAAGTGTGTAACAGTAACACATTAAAAGTACAGAGAAACCTTTATACTGAAGCAAGTCGTTGACATATCATGGAACGGTGATTAAAAACACAGACTGAGGGATAAGCTATCTTCTTATGACTACTTTTCATCAAGCTTCCATTGTGGCGGATTTGGTCAGGCTCTTTGCCGCATTAATATTGGTGTTGATTGATACGAAACACAAGCAATTTTTTTTT
>JAGPOY010004430.1:0-11946 GCA_018983105.1 Silene uniflora | reverse complement strand
TATTCCATTTTTCTTTTCTGGACCTTGCCTGATTCTTCTGATTTCTAATTGTGTAGAATTTTACGAGTTCTTGTGTAGCGTTTGGTTGTTTTATACTTTTATTATCCATGTGCAATAATGCAACTGTCATACAAACTACAAAACTATCATTGTATTTTCGAATCTTGTTTGCGATTTTATTAAGTTTTCTGGTCCATGCCATTGTCTGCATTTGCTTGAATATAGCTTCGTTATTCTCACATACTAATATTTAAAGCTTTTAGAACTCGTGATGTTTTTTGGTTAAATGAAGAATCCCTGAAGTGATTGTCTGTTGTCATATGGTCATAAATAGTATCTCAATCATGAATCTTTACTTGACATTAGTCACTTCATTCCACTTATGTTGCCCTACTTTCTATTTTGGGAGGATTTAAGAAATAGTTATGCAGAAGGGGATAATATTGAAAATCCACTCTTTTCCTTGCCCAAAAGAGTAATGGCGCAATTATTTTGGAAAAAATTGAGAGGGAGAAGGGGACAATATAATTGGAGTAGAGGGAGTACAAAACTAACCCGGCCTGTTGATCTGACCCAAAACGACTTAAATCGAAAATTACCTATACGGCTATACCTTAAATAACTTGATAGTAGCTTGCCCGAAATAAACCGAACCTGTAATGACCCGTCCTTCAGATCTACCTTAAATGGCCCGAAAACTAGGAGAAGCATACTCCGTACCATGTATTACACTTTTTTTCCCTTCCAGAGACATCAATGTTTTGCTTTCATGTTAGTGATTGGCTCGGTATTCAGAGCACTCATATTCGTACAACAAGATGAGCTGCTTGATTATTCATGTGTCTATTCACTCTTGGCTGCAGCTGGGGGTCTTAAAAATGTCAGAATCTGGACTAGAAGCTGTCTCAAATCCCAGTGAGATGTTTTTAAGTGAAGAATATTCAGATTCAGAGCACTTAGCTGGGCTTGCTATCGCTGTAATTATTGATGGGTCTCGATCTTTTCTTCTTGAAGTTCAGGTAATTTACAGATTCTTAATATTGCCTGTAACACCGAAGCGCAATTAAGTTATCATGGTTTGGAAGGTTGCCGTAGCCATACAACCGAGATTAGGCCTCAACGACATAATCCAAATCAAGTCTCTAGCCAAGATTTAATACCATGGATCTATGTGTGGCGTGGAGCCTTAGGCCAATTAAAATATCAATCCCATTTGATTGACCACATCCTATGACTCCTCAACTTTGTCGTCGTAATCGTGTCCGACAACACTCAAGGATGACTATAGAATCCTTACTGGATAGTTGCCAAGTTGACAATTCTCTTAGTGGATGCACAAAGAAGTCTTGTATTTCACTTAAAATAACTTCGCTATCTCACTTTAAATTAACAGTCTCCTCCCCGTGTCTCAACGTTTTTGTCATGACAAGTCCATCACTTGGATATGTTCATACGTACCCGTTTCCAATACCCATACATGAGTCCGAATAATACAGGACTGCATCACATCTGTCGGAGCATAGCCTTCCTTTGTATTTTCAGGAAGGATGCACCATTTGCGTCATTTGTATTTGCTTTACCTGAGTTGCTGTTTGGTCTTATGACTTTAACTTGTAGGCTTTATGTGTTTCCGGACCTGGTTCTACTAGGCATGTTAATGGCGTTCAACTAAGCAGGGCTGATATGATTCTTTCGGTATGTCCTTGATCAACAGCGTGATTAAAATGTAATCTAGTATATGATTTGATCATTTTTACTTGGGTTCTTGTATACGCATGCTGCATGTGCAGCTTTTGACTTTCAGTTTTTCATTTGGATGTTGTTTTCGTTTAGTTAACAATTACTCTCTACTGTGAGTTCTATCAATTATATTATTGTCAAGGACCCTTGAGTTTTAAATTTTATCTCTGAGACCAATACCCTTACTTAACTTTCCACTATTCTTCCGCTTTAAAATACGATGCAATAAAGCAAAATGGCTAACAAATCTCTCTGCGCCTCCTATATTGTCAAGCTGCAGCCGATGGATGCAATTGTTGGTGTTATTTTCGTTATGGGTCATTGAGAAACCTCTCCTTAATTATTAGTGTTACATTCTTTTAGGTAACATTGTCTAAATTAGACACTGTTCTTGGGGGAATCGATAATCTGGATTTGTGAGAGTGAACGAGAGTCTCTATATTTTTATGTAATTTGGAACAAACATTAACTAAGTGTGGCATATCTGATGGTCGTTGATACTTTTGTTTAGTTGTAACCTTCATGAGTGAAAGACAACTGACCGATGCTTTGTTCTTTTACTCGCAGGTTCTTAAGAAGCAAGCGGGACTAAAGCTTGAAGATCATGTAATCATTCTTTGCTTATTGCTTTGAGTTATTATGTTCTCTTCTATAGCGTTTAGTATATTTTTGTACTGCACTTTCTGATAGGCTCTAAAGTCAGCTTCACATCTAGTACTAGAGTGATTTTTACACTGGGACCTTGTCCACCCGTTCATTTGTGAGATCCCTAATCCGCGAGTTCAACTGTAGAATTGGACATGCAAAAACTAGGGTATATGTTAGAATTTGGGAAATCATAGGGGTACACCGTAGAAATCCCTATGATTTTTTTTCAGTCGAAATTATTTCATATCACAATTATTTGTTTTTTCCTAATAAAAAATTTATAAAAATAAGTTTGGTGACTTGGACCCATACCGCCTCGTCAATTCCAATTCTATTTCCATAGGTTTCCCAACACCATTGAGAAGTTGAAATCCAAAATTGAATTCCACGTGTTCACCAAACGAATTTTCGGAATTGGATTTGGTATTGAATTCAAACATTTTGATTTCTACAATTGAAATCATGAAAATGAAATCAATTCCACGTTTCAAAACACTATCTTTGATTTGAAGAATTAGAATAGTTATGATGGCACTCGAGCTTTCTTAAAGAGGCATTGACACCGTTCACTTCTATAAAATTTAAAAGTTATGATGATACCCAATGTCAAATGGCAATACAATGTTACACTTTTGAACCTTATGGAACCTTATATGATACTTCCATCTCATTATATTGCCTGTAGTTGTATTTGGTGATCCAATCATGTCGACTTTGTCCAACATCGTCGTATAACTTAAACTGACAATTACACCTTGTTAAAAATGCTAACATGAAAATAGTTGGTTTGATAAAATCTAGCATGACAAATTTGGCATTGTATCTCTTATCTATTTTAGAAAAATTAGTGGTCCAAGTTAACATCATACTACTACAAAAGGCAAATCAGGACAATAAACATAGGACGAGGCTATACTATTTTGTGATTTTTTCAGCGATTAAAGGTTATTGTACTAAGTAGTAGGAACTCGATTTTGTAGTCATTTCTGTAGCTTTACTAATTTTCAAAGTTTGGTGTTTTGCAGAGCATTTTCCTGAACGTAATAAGTGGTGTTGCTCTGGCCGAGACTTCTGGAGACCTTGCTGTGGCAGCGGCAATTTGTAGCAGGCAAGTTATCACGTCTTGTCTACACTTTCCTTAAATTTTTTTTTTTCAAATAGTGGCAATAAGAATATAAGATATGAATATATGGTGGAATAAAACAAAAATGCCCTAAATTTGCGCTTCTATTTTGAGGTAGCAGTAGGTCGACCCAATTACTTTGGTCTTAATACTTTATTTTGGTCTTGTGATCAACCATGGCGTTACTCTATAACAACAGTGATAATCTTGTTTTCATTTGATTGTTAAATAACATTTTCTCAAACTGTTCCATCTTTAGCTACTTGGAGTTCCCTCTTCCTAATCATGTGGCATTTATCGGAGAAATTGGCCTTGGTGGCGAGCTTCGAACGGTAAGCATCTCCTGTTTAACATCCTTTCTACATTAAGAATTTCTACTTGTGCGTAATGTCATACTATTTTGGAGGTCACTGGCATTTCCGTAACTAATGGAGTTGATTCCTCCCGTCTCATAATTTTTGTTGTCAAGGATGTGTTTGGCTCTAAATCATCACTTAATTGCAGGTTCCAAGAATAGAAAAGAGAGTTACTACATTAGCGAAACTTGGATATAAGAAGTGTGTTGTTCCCTTTTCTGCTACAGAAGCTCTAGCAGCCATTAGCTCTGAAATTCAGATAGTCGGCTGCAAGAATTTGAAAGAAGTCATTAACCATGTTTTCAGGAGACTCGATTGACTACATACACGGAGTCTGTGACATAATTTCACCATTGTATCTCACCTTGTATTACGTAAATTGTAGCATTAGGTTAACATATGTAAATATACGGACAAGTATGCGGTATGTCCTGATGTATCTCAACTCTCACGCTATGAACCAAAGCTTTCAATTTGATTCAGCAGAGAAAGATAGGAGCAAGGAAGGCTGGCCCTTGGGCAGTATTCGGGTGTGGGAAAATTTTGGTCGAAAAATATCAACAATTCTTTTCGGTCACTCCCCCTAAATTTTGGAATTTGTATTTACCTTTCTGTGCCGTATTTTGAAGTTTTGCTTATAACTTGTCATTTTTATTCATGCTCCGAGAATACACGACTTGAAATGATGGCGAGGTAGTAACAAGTAAACAATTCGCCATGCGTAAGTTTGGCCTTTCACAAATTTTGAAATTATGTAAGGATGCCTCTGGTTATTTCAAGCTTGGCTGCCTCTATCGCCCATCTTTGTTCATCTTGCTAACTTTCAGTTTGGTCCTACTACTACATTTTGTGAACTACGGAATAACCAAGTTCAATATAACTCGACTTTTTATTTTTATTTTTTGAACTTAAACGTAAAGAATATATGGAGTTATTTGAAGGTTTTGTTACCATGTATGATGATGCCTCAACAAATTCCTTACACAGCTCAAGAACAGATTTGTGGTTGATGTACGTACCACCAGAGTTAAATTAGTTCAACAAGATATTCAAGTTGCTTATCAAGTTTACACGTTTAAGCCCGAAAAATCCACAATAATAAGCTAATAATACCACTCTATTCAACACTACCATACAGTTTTACACTAATTTTTGTTTAAGATCATCTCAACTTAAGACGACTTTCACGCACTATTAAAATAAAGGTTAAAAAAAAAAGGTTGCGAGGGGTCTTGATTAAGATGGTTTTAAGCAAGACTAACCGAACTTTTTATCGTGTACAAGGTGAAAACAATAACTACTCCAGATAGAGTGCACGATAATTTCGGTTGATGTGTTGGATGAGGGGCCTGTCCTCCCCATTCGGTTGATGGCATCTTTCCTTGAGCTTCTCGGAACAATAACGAAGGTTAAGTTGCTGGAGAGAGGTGAGTTTGGGCATCCATTTCGGCATGCATTTCAGTTTGGGCGAATTAAAAATGTTAAGAGATCGGAGGGAAGTGCAGTACTGCACCCCCTCTGGCAATTCCTCCATCTCTTCAAATCCCGTCAAATCCAAGGAATGAAGGGTAGCAGCAAGGTTATGCCACGACATCCCACCAAGTTCCAATTTTGGGCAGTTGTCTATATGCAAACACTCCAAGGCAGAAACATGATCCAACCATCCTCCCACGCTCTTAAGTTGAGGGCAATTTTTGATATATAGGGTTCGTAGGGAAGACCATGTAAAGGTCGGTAATAACTCCTTTATTTCTCCCAAACTCTCACATCTGAAATCATTCTTTATGTTTATCTCTGAAAGAAACTGAGTGTACTTGACCGGCATAGATTTCAGCCATTCAATTTTGCTGATATCCAGCTGCTTCGAATTGGGATATAAGAGTGACGACGACAGCTCGTGGTGAGTTGTGCTCCTTATATCTTTCCACGACAACTCTCCCGCGGAATCATCTATATACAGATGTTCAAGTTGTGGGCATAAAGGAATAAAATTCATTCCCTCGCTGAATTTTATAGTGAGTTCCTTTAGTACAGGAAAACAGGGAGATGATACCCACTCTAGATGTTTTTCGGGGTACTTTATATCACCGGGTTCCATTAGAAGTAGAGAATCAAACCCAGTACATGATAAGCACTCCAGATGTGCTTCTCGGCTGCTCCCGCCGCCATTAAGGTTGACCGCTTGCAACACCGATTCTATTCTCCGCCACCACCCTTTTAACGAATACAACTCATTAATACAGAGATTCTGGAGGCTGGGAAAAAAGGATGATTCTTCACCCGAGATAAATGTTTCCGAGTCTGCATCCATGAGAGATTCCATATTCCACAAGACTGAAATATCTAGCGTTTTAAGACAGGGCAGTTTCCCAATTTGACAAGGCAGATATAGCAGCTCACTGCAATCTTGAATCTTCAAAGTGACAAGATTAGGGAAATAAAACAACGCCGAGTTATCCCCCCTCTGTGGCCATCTTGGTATTGTGACACCATGATACCCCCACAACTCCAACGCTTTGACATTACGATGAGGCTGCATCTCTTCTAGCAACGCTTGCTCAGACTCGCTGTTTCCATACTCCTCTCCATGTCTAAAGTTAATAACAATCTTCTCCAGGTGTTCCTTACTCCTTAGGTAGCCTCCCCCGCCATGTTCTTCCTTCACAAATTTTGCATTCTTAAGTACTGCCATTTCAATCTTCAATCTCCCTTTTAATTTATTCAGCTGCTGCAGGTCTTCCAAACCTTTAAAACATTGCTTTGAAGTTGAACTTGATCGCGTACCCACCACAAATTGGCATAGAGTTTGCAGACACGTCAACATACTTATGCCTGCCGGCATACTACTGAGCGCATCACACACTGCTACATTTAAGGTGCTTAGATCAACTAGCTTACTCACATCATCTGGCAATTGTTTTAAACTAGTGCAATATTGTAAATTCAAAGTTTGCAGATTTACTAGCTTTGTTATTGATTTAGGAAGAACTTCTAGACCTTTACTGGATGAGAGGTCTAAACTCCTAAGATGCAATAGTTGGCCTATTGATTCTGGTAAACTTTTGGCCTCCCAATAACTCAAATCTAATGACCTTAAACATGTCCATTTCGGAATTGATTTACTTGCTAGTTCTGCTCTGCACTCCTCAAAACGATGCCTGAGTTGAAGGCACGTACGAACACGAGTATTATTGAAGATGTGATGTGCAGGAGGGTTGCTCACAAAAGAGAGATGACGAACACGTTTACCCACATTAGAAGCATCAAAACTGAACCTACAAATCTCTTCGCCCGCTACTTTTTCAGCAATATCATGCAAGAGATCATGTATTTTAAATGAGTGGATCCCCTTGAACTGATCCTCGATTATATCTTGGAAAAAACACCTTTGAAGCAATATAAGAAAGTAGTCCTCGCCCAAATTCTCCGAGTTAATGTAGCCTTGTGCCATCCAAAGTTGAATCAACAGTTGCTTACTAATCCTCCAATCCTTGGGAAAGATAGCACAATACGCAAAACAAGCCTTCAAAGAAGGGTTAAGTTGATAGTAACTTAGCTTCAATATGCGGGTCATAGTATCATTAGTTTCACTAAGAAAGTCTAACCCTTTGTCGTGGAATGATAGCCACTTAGACTTGGATTGACCACGCAAAAGACTTCCTACTACTCTAATTGCAAGCGGAACATTGGTGCACTTTTTAACAATCTCTTTGCCAAGTTTAACCAATTCATCCTCTCTTTGTTCTGCTTGAAACGCCATCCTTTCAAACAAATGCCATGACTCCGGTTCTGACAAACCTTGCAACACATGCACTTGATCACCTCCAATCATTTGGGCAGTTGTTTTTGATCGCGTAGTTACAATTATCCAACTCCCTCTTCCCCCTACTTTTAAAAACCCTTGTAACTTCTGCCATTGATCATAACTTTCAGTCCACACATCATCCAACACGAGTAAATATTTTTTCCCTCCCAGTTGCTGCTTAATTTCATGATGTATATCCTCCAAAGACATTTTATCACTAAGAGATAATCTTTTCACCACCTTCCCTAAATGCTCTTTCAAGTCCAACTCTTCTTGATCCTGATCAGCGATGCAAGTCCATATCTTCAGTGGGAATGCCTCACAGATCCTAGGATCGTTATACACAAGTTGGGCAAGAGCGGTTTTTCCCAAACCTCCCATCCCCATAATGGCAAGCAAAGAAACATTTGGGTGATTAACATTATGAGAACCCAACAACACACCTACAATTTTCTCCACATCTTCCTCCCTCCCGATGATTACATCAGACAAACAAGAAGAAGTCTCCTCCTTTGTAAATTTCATAGGTTTATACTCAAGCTTAAAACTATACATACTACTCTTGGTGGCAATGGTTTCCAACTTGTTGTTAACCATTTTGACTTTACTTGAAAGTCTGTGAGTAACAAGCTTAAACCGAAAAAAAAAGGATTTCACCTTGTTGCCTTTGTGTTGATTCTGCTTGGCAAGGATGAGGAACTTGTCTAACACATCGTCGGCATCGTAAACAGCATCTTTGAGCTCTTGAATGTAATTCTTCTCCTGACTGCTGAGCAAGTCCTGCTTGGCATCAGCATCCTCAAGAACAGCTTTGACGGTTTGGACCGTGTTTTGGAGATCATCAAGCTCGGCTTTGCAGTTAGAAATGGAACACACAGACTGCATCAGACCCAAAGTTTGGATAGCAGTAAGTATAGTTTGAACTAAGGATAACGTTGTTGATAGATCCATGATTGTGGCTACTTGAATTTTTCTTTTTTCTTTTTTTGATGTTTGTAAATGCAAGATTTCAGATAGTAAATGCACAAAGTTGAAGTAACTCGGTAACCAGGAGCACCAATAATGCAACACAAATGGCAGATTAATGTATTCAGTATTCACAGCTCATCACGCATTCACGCCTTCGTAAATTGACTTGACTTCTTTAAGTAAGACTGTGTTGTCAATTGTCGGTATATGAGTCTGAACTCTGAACCAAGACTTGTTAAAAAATTAAAATAATTACGGGGAGTAGCATTTTGGGTTGGAACTAAACTTAATTGTCAAAATAGTGTCTAAGTAAGCTTGGATATTCCAAACCAAAACTAAATGACCTCAAACCTCATTAAACTTCATTCCACCCCCAGTTAGTCCCATTCTTTCATATCTCCTTCCAAATTCCATCTTGGGGTAAGTAAATTTAGGTTTGAACCGGACCATTTAGTCTGGACCAAATCCGGACCAAATTATTTTGGTCCGGTCCTTGGTCCTCTTTTTTTAAAGTTTTGGTCTTCGGTCCGGTCCGGTCCAAGACTGGTTAATTTAGGTTCGAATCGAATGGACCAAATTTCATGTTTTTAAAGACTAATCATTTTAATATTATACGAAACAATATCACTCTTAATCCCAAGCTTATCAGCCTTCAAATTCCTTAAAACTAACACATGCCCCCCAAAAGGGCATTATACGATTTCACAGTTCTCTCACAATTTAGTTCAGGCATTTCATCAAACACTTGGTGTGCATGATCAAGGAAACCGTACTTACCAATTTACCATACAATGAAATTATCAGCAGCGAAACCTTCGTTAATGGTCTCCACGTACTTCTTCTGATCGTCGAGCATTTCATTGATTAATCCGACTGCTTTAGCCTGGGTTAATTGCTGAACTATGAACTCAAAGTACGGCGCTTTTTTGCGAAAAGCGACATTTTGGGTGTTCTGTTTGAGGCCGTCGATGAGCTTTATGATTTTTTTTCTTTGTAAAGATATTGAGATTTGCAGTTGAGAATGCGCGGAGTTGAAGATGAGAGAATGGTGACATTTTCGGAATGGCGGGAAAACCCGTTAGAAAGGATGCATAGCCAAGGGAAGGCGTAGTGAGTAGTGACAGACTCACAAGTGACAACTGACCGAGTGACTAGTGAGCTCTATTTAACATAACCATAAATTCGTGTAAAACGACCTTATAAACAAGCTTTTCTTAAACCTATTATACTCCGTATTAAGTAATTTATTACAAGCAAATCCGATTAACCGAGTTATCTTTTTTGGGATTATCGATTGCCTCTTTTGTATATTTCCTTTTATGATCAGGGATAGGAGTTACGGAGTATTATGAAGCTTACAGACTAGACCTGTCAAACTGATCGGGCGGGCCTGATCTCGGACCGAGCAATGCGGGTTGGCTTAAAATACGGGTGAGATTATATGAGTTAGAGTTGGAGTCAGAGTCAGAATATGGGTCAGAAAAAAGTTTATAACGTCTTTTATTTTATCAATTTTCAACCAAAAACATACTTTTTAAATTAAATCATATCTATAAAACTATATTAAAAGGCACCTTAAAAATGTCAAATTAATGTCACGCGTTTAATCCACATCAGCGATAAAAAAGCCACGTAAAATCCACATCAGCGCTAAAAAAGCCACATAAATTCCATGTGTGCCAAAGTAATCCACGTCAATTTCATTTCATTTCAATCCTCTTATTCTCCCTGCTTCCCACCCTCCGTCTCAGTCAATAATTTACATTATTATACTTTTTATTTAGTACCATTTTTTTTATCTCCACCTTCATTCTTGAAATCTTTTTTCTTCTTGCGAAAACTAATTTAAAAAAATTTCTTATATAAATATTATGATCATCCTAATTTTCATTTTATTCAAAAAGTTGATAGATAAAGTATATACTCTTTCATTTTATGAAGTTAATGCGAAAACTAAATGACTTATTTCACTTTTTATCTTTTTTTATGTTTTCAATTAATATTTACAATCTTATTTAATTATTATTTTTTTGTTTGTATTGAAATTGCAAGAGAATAACATACTTACATCATCAATAAGATTGCATGAAATTGGAAAAATAATGGGTATGTATCTTCTTTTTGGCTTAAATACTCTTTCATTTTTGTCGGATTTTTATTTTATTATTATTATTATAATAATAATTATTATTATTATGGTGTGTGTGGAATACAAAAAAGAAAGAAAAAAAATATTGTAAACCATTGATCTCCCCTTATAATTTTGTTATTTATTTACCTTATTTATTTAATCATTATTTTCTTTATTTAATGAAATTACCTTTTAACTTTCCTTTCATCATTACTATATATATACTCCATATTTATGTACAGTGGCGGACCCAGAGCTTTTAGGATGGGAGTGCACAATTCGAAAAAAAAAATCAATACAAACCCGATAACACCTCATGTTCTGAAAACGCTTCGTTATATCCACAAAAGGGTAATACTTGTTTCAGACGAACTATTTTTGTCTGAAACTAAGACAGAGTAAATGTCACCATTTTACGTTAAAATTTAAAAATGCGAACATTTTCTGGTCTTAAAGATAAGATCGTAAGAAACCGCTACCCACAAAAGCATGAATTAATCTTCTCCTCAATAACATTCTTGAACAAAAAAAAATTAAAACAAATTAAAGTACGACATCGTTTTGAATACTATATTCAAATCAATTATATTAATCGTGCCAACGAAGTCTCAAATTAGTAGCCTAAAATTTTTTGATTAAATATTCCCAAATTAAGCATATTAAGGTTCTATAGATCAACAATTAGGAATATTAATTCAATTAGCAACTAGTAAGAAGTAGTTAATCAAAATTCATCACACATAAATTACAAATAGACAACAAAAATTCAAAAGAAAGTACAAAAGATTCACATAAATAATTCATCAAATAGAATTTCATATTAACAACCTAATTCATATAAATAATATATTAAATAGAATTTTAAATTAATAATTAATAACTTAATTTACAAAATTGGCAAGAAAAAAAGAGGAAAGAGAAGAAACTAAATGCATAAAATTGGGAAGGAAAAAAGGAAGAGAAGAAACTAGCATTAATGGAACTATGGAAGCTACGATAAACAAAACAAAAAAATGCTAGTGTGTTCTGGAGGAGAGTCGAACACGCTACCTCATTAAAAAAGAGGGGAGTTCTATCCGCTGGGACACTTCGTCAATAGTAAATATTACCGCCCAGGTATTGTATACATAATAACGTTACTTGATTTTTACGAAAAAAAAAAAATCCGCCAATT
>JAGPOY010004429.1:0-11947 GCA_018983105.1 Silene uniflora | reverse complement strand
TCTTGTACACCAATTCAAATACTCTTTAGTCTTTTACTCATGATTCTTGTATTACTCGTATTATTATATGACCTTTGGAGAAATTATTTCGATCGACACTATTTTAAATGGCCGACGTAAACAGAACATTAATCTCAGACAATTTAAATTGATTAGTTAGATAAAATCGTAATTTTTAAGTCCAAAATGTCTAATCTAATGCACAATGACACGAAACTAACGTGAACTGAACATATATGAATGATGTTTGAATTCGATTCAAATGACATGATTGTTGGGTCTAATTGTATGTCATGTTATATTGTTATGAACATGAATACTCTATAATAATTGTCTGTGATAATTGCCTATGTTATTAGTTTAGTTAATAAAGTTGTGAGTGTTAATACTCATATTTTGGGTTCAATCCCATAATATTCCCCCTTGTGTTGAATTGGTGATAATTAACCCCAAAGGAATGAAAGAGATTGAGAAATGTTTTACCCTTGTAATGGACAGAATTAGGTTTCAGGAAATTGCTAATTCTCTAGTCTTAGATTTAAGAAGTAAGAACAAGGTAAGTTTATTCTCATAGTGCCTAACATGAGAAATTGCTATTGGTAGTTTTTCAATAATGAACTACGATAACACAAATTCTTGTTTCAGGCGGACACTTTTCGTCTTATTTTTTAGACGTGCATAGTGACCATTTTATGGTTAAATATAACCACAAAATGATATAGGCAGTGTTACAGCTTATGATAACTTGTTTTCTGATAGTGGTCAATTAACTGTAAAATGGTTACAAAATCCCGTCTTATTATTTCAAACCAAAAAGGCTAGTCTAAAGCCAGACTAATTGCCAGGATAAAGCCAAAATCAAATCTTATTTTCTATATACGAGTATGTTGGTTGATGTTGCGTTGAGATTTAACATTCATGTTCAATCATTCTTATACACGTATGCATGCATTTTATTAAGACTTATTCGAACATTATTGTTATTGAACTTGTACGTTCTAAGTGCTCGTTTGATTGATTAAAAAATTGATGCTTAAGAAATTTTGTAAATTAATGTGATTTGATAAAAAGAGTTTGATTGCTAATACAGAAATTTAATTAATTAGTTATATAATGTTTGAATCCGTCTAGGTACCTAAAATGTTTTCATCTGAATTTTTGTGTGAAATTTAATAGATCTTTACTAACTGCTAGCCTATGTAATTCGTATGATCGTATCCAATAAAAGAGAACTCTCAAATCAAGTCATTAGCTCATGTTCAATCCATCCTCGTGTCTGGCTAGATTTCTTCTACAACATCCATGGCTTTTTATGGACTAGTTAGTTGGAACAAGTGTAATATCTCGATATTCTGTGGGTGCTCGCTGTCAATTAGTGTTTGTGGAAACTTAATTAGCAATAGTGGAATCAGGAGGAATCAGAAGGACCAGTATATACTTCTTTGGTCTCTTCCAATATGACCAGAAATTCTTAACTCTTAAGGGATATGATAATAAGTAAAATTGTAGGAAAATATATGACATTAATGACAGATATATGCTCAAATTCGTAGCTACATTCCTTCGCTGTATTTTCAATTTTCAAACTATTGGTCGAGTCTTCATGACATGGTCAGCCACCTGCAATTTCATAACTAACATTGAAAATGACAATTGAAATCATTTTATTTCTCCACAAGGTTTTGAGTTTGGCATAATCTAGTGTTGTTGACATCCCAACTTTCAAAATACACAGATTCTTGTTTCAGACGGACACTTTTCGTCTTATTTTTCAGACGGGCATATGTAACCATTTTATATTTAAATGTAACCACAATAATGCTATAGGCAATGTTACAACTTATGGTAACTTGTTTTTCAATAGTTGTCACATTTAACTGTAAAATGATTACAAAATGATCACGCCTTATTATTTCAAACCAAAAAGGTCAGTCTAAAGCAAGACTACGTGTTCATAATATGATAATTATCCCATTTTTGTTTGTTTAGTTCTCCTTTTTAATTCTTATTATCGTTAGAGTTGGCTACGAATACGGGCTAACCTGGCCCAATTTATGAACCTCTTTTTAACAAGTGTGCCCGCCAGTCTGCACCGAAACATAACCATTGTTAATGGCTGAAGTTTCGGTGCACTTGAATTTTTTGGCTGAGATGGTGCATAAAATTAAGTTAGAATGAAGAAAAAGAAGTTTATATTCCGTAGTACATTAGGGGCGGGGCGGGGAGAGGCTAGGGCTATATCACCCGAATCAAGTTCACTTAGATAGTTCACAAAGCTCGGTGTTACATTTAAATGAAACATGCTATTCCAAGTAGACGAGTCCTTTAGAGAGAATCATGCATAGCCTTTTTGTAAACCCTTTTACTTAAATCTCTGTATATTATGGAACTATATTGAATACCTTGAACATATTCAAATGATGATTCCTGTGAGCTGACCCCAAACAATTTTAGGCCTAAGGTTTTGATGTCATGGTATTTTGTCGATCCTTGATTATATTTTTATTGTGTAATCCCACTTCTTTTTTACACATTCATGCAACAATTGAAGTAATAATCATCTACTCCGTATATTCTTCTACAGTATTAACTATCGTGTACAAAATCTAATAGATGGCCCTTAACATCAACTTGATCATGAAGTCAATAATTATTTAACCAAAGGACCCACAATGTTTCTTGAGCTTGTAAAACAAACCTCTTGCATGCATAGTTTTATCAACTAAATTGAACTTTTTCTGTCATTTTCCCGGCTAAATCCTCTCAATTTAAAGTCCTATAAAAAGGTAAAATGTGTAGAAGAAGCAGTTATGACATTTTACGCTTCTTTCCAAACTTACCGTTAAGCAATCAAAAGCCTTTTTCCTGCTTTTAGAAGGGCTTACCTATGCCAACTATTAGGCAATGCAACAAGTCTCCCTTCTGACGGGCATATCCGTCATAAACTTGCGACGGGTTAAGTGATACCCATGTGAGTAGATAAGACAAAACCTCCATAGGCTCTTTGCTTTTGTCTTATCTACCAACTTTTTATGCACTGAAATGTATTTAGGATTAGAAACTTAGGACCGTCGCAAATAAAAATTTGTGTAGGCAATGTAGGAGGCTATGTAGCTCCCAATGATTTTGGCTGCCCTTTTCAACAAGAATATACAATTCGCTATTTTGCTTAGCCTAGTGCTACATTTCACTAATAGATTGTCAAATAAGCTCCAAGGACAGTCCAATATCGGAGGTGAAAGGATTCGAATTTGAAACTTATTGTCCACTATACTAGACTTGTGTGAAAAAAATGAGAATAATGTAGGTCATGCCTATATGGCTGGCTATATTGGACACTAATATTTATATGGTAATCCGACTGGTAACTGGGTATACCATGGTGTAGCATGGTAATTTGGGAAATTGGGCCGTAACATAAAATTCTTGAACGATTACTAATCATTGGTGGAATTATATACTATAACAAAAAAAAAAAATTATATACAGACAATCTTATACGATAAGATTACAAACATCTGTCACAACACTCCTACTTGAACGTATTATAGTTGTTAATAGACACAAAGTGTTACATTAATGTTAGTGTGAAGAGTCGCAAGGGGTCCTAAATTTCTAATCCTAGCTATTTTTTTTGGTTAAAATACATTTCAGTGCATAAATTATTATACGATACAGTAATGAGTAATTAGTTAACCTTGATATCGGAATTTTTTTTTTCTCTAAGATCCGCCACCTGTAATTCCGTAAAGAGTAGACAGCTAGCTAATGATAAGTGAATGAGAAGCTATTATTATGACTGAAGTTTGAGCAAAAATGTCAAATGGCAGCATTAACTCTTGAGTGAGTGCTTAAAAGTCAGGAATCTAAATGACAGCTATAACTGGTTGGGCAACCATGAATTTTCCTATGTATGACATGACGACGCGGAATATATGATACGATCATGGAAAAGTTTGAGGATCTTTCAGAAATTATGAAAAAAAAAGTACTTTATTTATGTGTGACAAAGTCTATTGCAAAATTTATTTGTGTCAGTATTCGACCATATATATCGACTTTGATCAAAAGTATACTAATTCGCTATTTAACATAGTGTGGAATATGACGAATAATAATACACCGTATTTGTTCAAAGCGGCTTTATATAAGTGTATTGTGAAACTAGGAACTGTTCTTTCATTTGAAAGGAAAATAATTGAATTGAATTAAACTAAACTTAAATAGAGTTGGGTGGAACTGAAAAGAATTAATTTGTGAAGAGAATGAGGTAAATTGAGCTGTCATTTGAAAGGAACGGAATTGAATTGAACTAAACTAAACTAAATAGACCTAGGTGGAGCTAAAGAAGAGTTAATTTGTGAAGAGAATGAGGCGAATTGTACTGAACTGAATTAAGTTGAAATTAAGTGAGAAAGAACATGGACTATGTCTTATTTTATTTAAATAATTTCATTAAAATAACTTTTACAAACCACTATTTTTCATAATAACGATATCTAGCTAGGTCTTTAATACATGATTTATGATTATGTAATATTTTATGGTAAAGCTGATTATAGGAAACTTCTATCCCATCACACTAGTATGCGTGTCAATACTTTTGTTTTAGAAGGAGACTGCTAATAAAATCACTTTTTAAACTTAAAAATTATTTCTGCCTTTGGTAAATTCTTGACTTTATCCTTATTTTATGCCTCTTAGTTATTTCTTTGCTTTGAAGTTTATCTGGTGCATATTTAGAACGGTTGTTCTCTCATCATCTTAAACAAAAAAAAAAAAAAATTCGTTTTCTTTGCCATGAAGAAAAGTATAGATGACTTGAACTTGACAAAGTCACTATAAAGTCAAAATAAATAACTTAGTTTGATCATTTGATATCCAAAAAATTAATAAATGCCACGATTATAGACAGAATTGATTGTACTATCAATTTCATGCTGTAATATGCGCGTATTTTTGTTTGTAATGAGTCATTATCTATAATCAATGGGGTTCTATGCATGCATAAGACGAGACATTTAACGTACGTTCTTTCTGGCTCTCCTAGATTTTCTCAGTCTGACTCATTACATGATTCTTAATTTGCATTTCTCTTAATTTAAGAGATGATAATAATTTTATGGATAATATATTGTTAGGGGGATGACACGTTTTAGGGGAACAATTAATCAAGAATCATATCAATTAAAATGGAATCCTTGTGTTCCTACCTCTAGTTGTTTCATGAATTTATATATGAAATTTATGGGATCGTGTTTAGAATGTATAATGAAGTCAAATTCGAGAAAATAAAAATTTTTAAGGGGATGCTTTGGAGAATGATAATTGAACTGAACTAAATCAAATTAAAGTAAAAATAAAAATAAATTTATAAGATTTGAACTAAATTGAACTGCATTAGAACTTATAAAATCTGAATTGAACAAACTTATGTCCAAAAATCAATATATTTGTAGTCATTTATTCATAGTCGTAACCTCGTAGGCCTATGGCGGGGCCCTACAACTATGAATACTGGTGTATATTGGAATCTCATAATTCTAATAATTAACCCTAATGCATATGTTTATCAATAATACTTTTGGACTATTTTTGCTCATTTTCACTGTCTTTCAATTAATACTTGCGTAAATATATATTTTCATTGTTTAATGTGTATGTTAATATAAAAAAAAAAAAAATAGACCATTTGTCAAGAATATTAAACTTCAGTGACTTTTAAAGCAACTATTGCTTATTAGCTCGCATAGTTGCATCTAAGAGTATCTAAGACGATCTCAAATAGAATTATTACTTATTCGCTCACATAGTCGCATCTAGGACGATCTGATCTCAAATCGAAAAGACATTAGCAACCCCATAATCCATAATCCATAATCCATAACCCATATATGAAAACGATAACGGTCGTATTATCTTAAGAATTTAAGTAAGCATGAATACTTGGGTGGTACTCCGTAGTTAGTTATTCGTCTATAATCCCATCATACGCGCCAAAATAATGATTAGTATTCTTCCGTTGTAGGGCATGCAACACATAAAGACAACACTAATCAACCTCTTAACAATAAATAATTCGAAAAGATAATCTTCAGACGCCAACATCCATATTTTATGTGAAAGGATTTCGATAATAATGTCTTGAATAGCGTCACATATATAAAAAAAAAAAACTTTTTTTTACTTGATTTCAGCTATTATTCAGCTCACTTCAGTTCAATTTAGTTTCATTTAGCTCAATTAAACTATTTATTGCTCATCAACCATCATTAAAACATTTATAATGATGGTATCAAAACCTCGACATCTGAAGAACAAATCTCGGAATCTTCTGTTCTTACATGTAATTTCGGCCCAAGCCCCAGGGTATGAATGGAACGACATTTTTTAACAATATACTACAATTGTATCCGTTATTTAATAAATCAAACTAACTTACTTTACATGTCATATATTTGAAGAAACAATTAATGACCAAGGTTATATTGAATTATCAATAAATCATTAGGATAGCATTCTGAAAAACACATTATAAATAAGCACAAATTCTCATTTGACCATTTAAAAATGGTCGCATCTTACCATATAATGGTTATACATAATTCATCTAAAGGTTTCAGATGAAAATAACCGTTTAAAGGGAGAGCTTCGAATAAATAAGAGGGATGTATTAGATCAAATATAATATTGAGTAGCTTAAAGCAGAAAGCTTAATCCTATCTACTGCTCCCGCTATGCCAACAACAGTCAACAGTTTGTTTATAACAAATACAAGTAGGATATTCTCACGTATAAGTTAAGTCGAGAAAATTAAATTTAAAAATTTGTGTCGTCATGGACAATGACTTAAAATTCTCCAAATCGACATGAAGAAATAGGAAATAGACTAATTTTCAAAAAACAAATAGAAATAAGACAGATGTATACTTACTTAGCCAATAACCTACATTTTGGAATATATATTACACATTTACACGTAGCTTTTTGCTAGAGATTGGTTCATTTTCAAAACGAATATTTTTCTTTCAATAATTCTCATATAAAATCATTTTAATTTATATTAACATTGTTGTCAAAGTAAGTGATATTCTACTAAAACTATTTACACAGCTCGTCATTTTATCATTGTTTTGTTGTTTTTCTGACTTAGTTTCAACTCAATTTAGTTCCGTTTAACTCTATTTAATTTCGTTATGTTCAATTTACCTTATATTAACTCTTACTTCAGCTCCATTTAGTTCAGCTCAGCTCAGTACAGTACATGCAATTAAGCTCAACTCAACTCTATTAAATTTAGAATAGTTCAGCACATTTCAGAAAATAAAAATAAAAATAAATAGGGGGGACATCTAGATCTTTGTACATAAGACTTACTCTTTTTGTTTTCGGAAAATTCACGTGATACCCTCGAACTTTGCAATTTTGTACACGTGGTACCCAACTTTTAAAGTTTGTGCACATCATATCCTTAAAATTTGTTTTTCAAGCACAACGTGCCCTTTCTATCATTCTTAAAATTTTCAATTGAGCATAAAACATAGACCAGAAATCGGAATTGACTATTTTTTTTTTCAAATTGATTACCTCTTGGAGATCTATAATTTGATAAAACGAAAACGGTCATTCGGAAATTTAAGATCGGAGATATAGTTGATTTGATATTTTCGTCAAAAAAAACCCTATAAAATGTCAGTCGGCATTTTTTTTTTCTCAAGTCGTAGATTATGACGAGATAATCATTTTAGGAAAAAACATTGGCCGATTCTGAATTCCCGGTCTAGGAGTTATGCACAATTGAGTTTTTTAACGGCTACAAAAAGGGCATGTTGTGCATAAAAATCAAACGTGGAGGGTATCATGTAATCAAACTTAAAAAGTTGGGTACTACGTGCAAAATGGTAAAGTTCAAGGGTACCACGTGAATTTTCCGTTTTATTTTTCATATCTTCAGTGGTGTTAATAATTCCCTTGGATCGTTTTACATACGTCCCATTTCATATATAAGCCATTAGATCTAAAAACAAATTTAGACTACAATGAATGAATGTAAAATATGACTTTAGTCTTGACACTTGTTTAGACTCGACTCTATTCAGATGATTATTTAGCGTAAGATTATTATCATCGATCTACAAGTTATTATCGTCATATATTTTAAGTACATTTATACGAGAAACATTTTTAGGATTGTACAACCATACGATTTATGAGAGAGGATAATGAATATTGAGTACCATTCCGAGTTACCATTGTTTTTATTTATTTATTTATTTACCATTTCCAATATGTTTAATTTTGATATGAATTATCATTTTGTACCCTAAGTGGATAAGCTTGCAAAACCTAAAATGGACTGAATTCATGTTGAATCATACATCTAGCTAACTCTTTTATTTCTTCAATTTCAGGCTAACATCAATCATAAACTAGCATTACATGTATGAGTTTATCCATTTGTTGCCTCTTTTAAGGAACGATTATCTTTTAGGACTATTTAGGATGAATTAATGATGTTTAGTTTATGTTCCCTCTAAATTAGGGCGCGGCCATTGATGGATAATAACTTTCATCATTGATTTAGGCCTTGTACTTTTCGGCGAGAAAGGTGTTGAATTGAACTGAATATGAGTTTGTACATAATTGAATAAAACTGATGAGCTAAATTAAGTGGAGCTGAAGTAAAAGTTAATTTGTGAATGAACAAATTAGCTAAACTGAACTAAACTGAATTCATCTCAACTTAAATGATATGAAATCAAGCCGGAAAAACCATGACTTCATTGATCATTGTTGTAAAAGGTTTTGGCTTTATTGCTTTATCAAGGATTCACTCACAAATCACAATAATATAATTTATTCGGTGTAAATTTAGGCATAAAGCCAACACAATATGTGAGGGGATTTAAATTGTGAATGTACTGTTGCAATATATACCTATATCTTAACTAATAGACTGAAACTTTTCCAGTATACATTGACGATTAGCAAAGCTCGTACGTTTGAGTGCAATAATTTATTGATTAAGCTTTGGATTCAAGGAACAAGTGAAATCGGATATTGAAGAAAGAATATGTAGATGCATGGTTACTGGTTAGTGCTTAAATCCTTGTCGAACAAACGATAAAACTACTACATATAGTTTTGTTTTTCTTTAAATGAGGATGATTACCGTCGACAACATTGATTAATCCTCGCGGATGCTTTTTAAAGAGAGAAATATCATGTTATCTTATATAACCCAGATTAAACGAATTCAAAATCTCATACTCCCTCCGTACCAATCCAAAGGTAACATTGACTTTTTCACACTTGTCGAGGCACGTTTTGCAACGTGAATATCTTTAGTTATACATTATTAAAAATTATAAAAATTTGATATTCTTATAGCATTCATGACGATAAATCAAACAAGATCTCACATGACTATATTTCGTCTTATAGATTAGGAATAATATCGAAGATTCTCTCCGACTATGAATAGTGTCAAGATGTCTATGTTACCTTTGGATTGGTATGGAGGGAGTATATAGAATAATGATGTAATGGACAAATAATGTAATGTGTTTATATAGAGGTGTCACGGCCACATCATTTGCGTGATCCAATACACAAAAAATGTGAAAGGGTGATATTTTTAATTTTAGTGGATTATTTACCTAGTAATTAATTTAAAATGGACACGACCAATTACCAATTATTATTTTTCTTTTGAAGAAAAATTATCAATTTTTTTATTTTAGATTTGTGACGAGATCAAGGTTTCAAAACTTTAACACAAATTCAAGTAAAAAAATGTACATATATACATCTTACGTTAAAAAAAAAAGTATGTATAAAGGCTTAGGTGTAAAGAATACGGTCCTCCTTAAAAACCATGGGCGTCCCCAAGGGGTGCAGCTGCTACATCCCCCAAAGTATGTAAAATTTAGTGGATTAGTAGTACATATCAGTTTAAATGGTTCAGTGGTAGAGTATTATTGTTGATATTTGGACATCCTAGGTACAATTTCTCTCGTTTGGACATTTTATGTTTTGCATTTTTAACAACTATGCTATTTTGAAACTTGTGTAAGTATATTTTCATTTGATCTAAACTGGATGACTCGAAATGCATTAAAATTTCGCTCCTTCATCGTCTAGTTCATAGGAACGCCACTGCTGAAAACACGGAAATTTTTCAACAAAAAATGTATATGAAAGCTTTTTTTTGAGGGCGTATTTGAAAGCTTTTGTAGTTGTGCTTGATGACGAAGTTGTTCGTTACAAATTATTCTTTTGGGAAAAAAAATAAAAAGATTGGTGCAGCCTGGCAATTTCATAGGAAGGACCTAATTATGTAATAAAATTGGTCCTTAACTGAAGAATCATGCAAAAGTCAATCTCACTTTAATCTTTTTGTTCCCCTCTTTTTTATCCAAATTGCCGTGTTAGGCACATTTACTCGTTTTATTTTCAAAAAAAAAAAATATTACGAACTTGCCATGTTTCTTCCGTTTCAATTATTTATTTGTCGTTGATTAAGGTACCCTCAGAAAGTCACAAAGACTATAAATAGGTAAACATGACAACGATAAAGGAAGTACAAAACATACCGTGTACAAAGTATAATTTATATATGGAACATTAAGTGAAATAGTTTTGTGAATCTATTATGGACACTCAAAATAATCGATTGGTTATTCAAATATATTAAAAAGCCTTGAAAACATGCGAAAAATTATAAATATGTATTTTACCAACAACGTTATGATTGAAATAATGTTATTCTTAAAATCTTAAAAATAATCCAAAATCATGTTTACTTTTTATATCGATATTTCATCGAATTACTAACAATGCATACCGAGTATCCAACCTAATTATGCGGTTCAATGACTAAATATAATGGATGAGTAACATTACAGAATTTCTTTTTATACTCGACCAAATGAATAAACTTCTTTTTATTTTATCAATCAAAATCCAATTATCTAATTGCTAATTAAACATATTCATTCTTGTTGATTTGATCTTATCCCATCCATTTTTATGAACAAATTCTATGTGCCCCCAAAATACCACCATGCACATCCGTAAGAATTTGGTATATTCCAAAAATGGGTAGATCATTATGATACTAGTATTATTAAGGTGTTAATCCTTATTAACATTTTTTGGCTTTATATTCATATGTAGCATTAATTATTGCTAATCAAAATAAACACAACAAATTTATAAGAACGCCATTTTACCTACTATAATAACTTTATATCATTGCCTCAACACGTTCCACCTTTAACAGGATATAAGGTCAAATTTAAGTACTTTTACATTTAATGTTAGAGAAACCAACTTGAACTTTACAATGAAAATTGTATCATAAGACTATAAGAGTTTTTAACATTGAGAAAATTCATGAAAAGAAATACAAATAAATAATCGATTTCTTAATTATATAATCGACTTACATAGATATAAAAAAATTGCATTTTACTTGGTCTAACATCAATTTTGATTTCAAACTATTTTCTGAAAGTATATGGATCTAAAATAAATAATCGAAAATTAAATAAATAAATATCATATTTACATTAGTAGGTTTTAGGCTATGTTCTTTTGGGTTGAATGGAGCTGAACTGAAGTGAACCGAGTTGAGCTACATGGGTTTAACTAATTTGAAGTTTGCTGAGATAAATGAAGCTGACTAAGTGGAACTGAACCGAAGTGAGCTGAACTGAGTTGAGTTGAAAAGAACAATGCCTCACTTAGGAGTTAATAGTGATGTGTTAAGTTAAAACCTCTTAAGTTAAGACCTCTTACAACTCAACCAAGTGGTGTTAGTCCAGTGGTAGTTGGGTTAAACCTTGAAGCTTGCATAAATGCAGGAGTTGAGAGGTCTCGGGTTCGACTACCGGCTGGGGCGATGACCACTTGGCCACTGCAGCCCGCAAAGGTGGTGGCTTAC
>JAGPOY010004428.1:0-15474 GCA_018983105.1 Silene uniflora | reverse complement strand
TCATTCCGAAAGCTAAAAATCGGCTCAAGAACATAGCTTCTGTCAACTCCCTTTGCCAGAAAGCTCATCGGATGATATTGTTTAAGGCCTTTCATCAACATGAAGCTAGCATCGTCAGCCCATTTACGATCATTCGGCCCGTTATTGCAGCCCAATTTCACCGTCAGGACCGAATTGCGAACGAAGCACCCTGGCTTAGTTACTGACTCTAAGGAAATAGTCCCATTCTTCCCATTTAACCCATTGATCAATTTAAAGACAATATTAGCACTTCCTTGGTTAACCATTATGAACCCGTCGTCTTTTTCTCGATGTGCAATTGCCATTCCCGGCATATCGATTGGTTCTAGCATCACCAAGTTACTAGTTTTGTTGGACGAAATGTTATCGATGATGAGCCTAAATGTGGCATGGACAAATGAGTTGTTATTAGCTTGTACTCGCGGTTGCATAGTTAAAGTCTTGTTATCATTGCAGACGTAAAATGTGGTTGAATTTTCGGTCCCTTGGCTTAGAGATATTAGCTGATTGTTGTAGGTGGATGGGATTGGAGTTATCCAGTCTGAAAGCGACTTTGTTGGTCCGGTCTTGATGTCGAAATCACCATCTGATAGTCCGGCTAGCAAGTAAGGTCCGTATAGTATGGCTTGAAGTGAAGCGAATTCAGGGCGATCATCTGAAAAATTTACCCCCTCAGTCCCAATGAATAGTTTACGTTTGCTTTATTTTGTGGGGGAAAAATAAAGCAAACGTAAACTATTGACTGGGACAGGCGGAGTATCAAACAAGGTTTCGCCTAATTAGTTTTTGTCGATATAGGTATTTTTCCTGGTTAGCAGCAAGTTATTGTCGGACCGTCTTACAAATTTACTGTTAGAAATCAGTAATTGTATTATGTAAATAATATCACCTTTGATAGTTTCTGTTCGAAGACCAAAGGGTAGATCAAGAGTAATTTTATCTCCGGATATCCAGTCCCTAGTGATTGAAAGAAATGTGCCTGCATATCGACTTCAGGATTAGTAGTATTACAACGATAACACGAAGATTACCCTAGTGCCTCAATGACTCCTGCAAATTGCGAGGTAAGAGGGGGTTGGATGTACCAGGAGAGGGCAAAGATAATGATTTTTGATTAAGTGTGGCTTTAGCTCCATTAGAATATGACCAACTCGGTATTCGAAAATTCAAGGTTGATTTCCTTGCACCCTGCAATAGAAATCCACATGTAACATCATGCAGATGATGTTACAGTAGTACTTACTGAGTTACTGTCAGTTCTTATAGCAGCTTCGGCGATTGGCATTGAGATCTTACCTTTTTTGGAAAGACGGTAGTTTTAACTTGTAGTCGTTGATTCGAGGACATAACATCAACTACTGTTTGATTTAATACCAATCCTGCAGAATGCCAGTTAAAAGTGCTGGAAATGTACTGGATCACAAACAGTTCCGGTATTGTTCCATTGTCTTCGAAGTAAATGGAGTCTCCTAACTTTGAAAATGATTCAATCCCTGAAAAATTATGAACTGATTAACATATAACGTTATTGTATAACTGTCAACACGGTAAAAGTAGAAGGCTGACAGACACTGGGGTAATGTTGTTGGATGTTATACTGTTCTTTGAGCCTCATCGGGGAAACAATATAATACCTGTTCCGTAGCAGCACCAAAAAGAATCAAATGGTGTACCCCAACCATGTTTGGATTTGCCCTTCGAAACACCATGGCCTAAAGGCAGCATGTAGATCATGATTCCCGGTTCTGTTCCTCTTAAGATGCCTAGTACTCCATTTATAAGCGCGCGTTCATAGTAATCTGCATATATTATGTTTTTGGTCCATCTGAACAAGTTGCGCGAGACCTACTGAAAGCTAGCCACCATTAATCACAAGTAATCTTAATTTAGAAGTTGGCTAATCGTGATTAAAGCGTAAATTAAGAAGTAGACCGGCCTTTAGCATGTTGTAAGTTGTGCATGATTCCTGAGTCTCAACTATCAGACCATTAGCGACTCGCCTTGGATCCCTCCTGTGCAGAAAATAACATTATATGCTAGATAAAGATATGATCTTATATTAATTCACGAGTTAAGCTAGCTGATATTTGCTGTCTCAGATGTCTAATGAAAAACCGTAAATTGTCAAATACTGTGATTATAGATTGTAGCATACCAGTGTTCTTCAACGGATGTTCCCCCAGTCGCGAAGCTGTGGGATGAGTTAACAATGTTCATGAAGTACGTTCCGATTTTCTGGCAGAACAATCGTAGAATAACTTCTTATTCTTATTAATGTAAACTTGTAAAAATAAAGCTCAAATTATTCAAATTTTTGATGAGCTCAAGATTACCAACCTTGTATAATTTGTCTCCCAGAATTTCGTATCTCATCTGAGCGCCTACAACAATCGGGATATGTGTGTTGCAATGAAATTCCGCGATGTAATCTTCCTGTTTAACCATAACAAACGCTGTATAAAAACATTTTAAAAAGTGTATAAAACGGAGTATATTACTCCTATATTGCAGGGTCTTCATTCTTACCTGCATAGCAAGAATTCCGAGAAAGCATGGCTTGTCGAAAAGATGAGCTAATTCCAAGTGCTTCGGATTCAGCTGAACAACAGACAATATCAGAAAGCATTCATTGTATTCCGAAGGTATATAGTATATTTTTCGATACTGAACTATTCTCTGATTATAACTTACTGTGATTCTGTATAACTGATACAAGAGATCATTCATTCCTCCAAATTCTTCATTAAGCATTCTATAGTGCTTCTCTATGCCATACTTCTGTATGACATTTTTTACGCGATTGTAGAAATACTCAACCATCCGCGTCAACATCTTCAGAGCCTTCTCATTTTTTGCCAGTAAATACTGATCCAAAAGCCCTGCCATGATCTTCTCCAAACAACACCAACAAGTTAAAAAATTCAGAAAAAAGTTACTTTTACTGCATGTGTATAATTTTACTGAATTTCGCGGTTAAGGGTACCTTGTGGACCGTAAAATAAGGTGACCAAACTTCTTGTAAAGCTTCAACTCTATCGAAAAAAGTGGTTGGGAAAGCAGACAGGTAACCTGTTCCGATTTTATCTTGGCATTCCTTCAATGCTGATACTAATGCTGTCATTTTCTGCCTGAGATCCTCATTGTTAGTGCTTGCCCACATCTTTGCTGATGCACTCAAATAATTCCCTTCATTTTAAAAATAACTAAATTACGTAAGTTTTGATAAGACCGTCTTATGCTAAAACGCGCTGCATATCTAAGATAAATACTAACCTACGAAGTGGCCACGGAGAGGAAAGTCGGGAGCTTCCCAACCGCCATAAGGCCGACCAGGATTGGGCAAACCGGAGATATTCCGAAAGTTGAACACCAACCCATCCACATTGAACATGAGCAAATACTCTAAAGTTGCTTGTTGCTTTTGCCAGTACAAAGAACTTGGGTCCAATCTTACATCATGAAGGGAAACTTCCTTTAGAAACCGGGGGAGATTTGAACTCGTGGCCTTCCTTTTCCCGTAAAGGGAACTTTGCCTATCAAGCTCTTGCAGGTTTCCTGACAAATTTTTAACTGAAAACTCAGCTAAGGTTAACTGATACTTTGAATACATTTCTTGCTTCCATTTCTCATCCATCGTTGAAATAAGTTTGGCTCGAGTTGTATGAGACTGAAAGTCACCGTAGTTATGATCCCTACACATTTTGCCCGCCTTGACTCGGATCTCATTAACATGAAACCATGAAATAACCAGAACCATGATTAATAACCTTATTACTTTCATGTTTATCTTTGTCTAATTAAACTTTTACAATGACTTATTAATGTACAATGTGGTTTAAAGAATGAAGATACAAAGCCTAAATATAGAGGAGTCAAATGACTTCAAGCACTGCATCACTGCATGCATAAAATACGAATCTGGATCCTCTATCCCATTTCCGTGTCTTATCGTATATCCCACTACCTTTAACTTGTTACACGTACGTAATCCTTTTTATCATATTTATCCAATTACTTTTAATGGTTAATTCGTGTCAAATGGAGAACTACTAAGACACAAGATGAAACACGGAAATGATACAGAGAATACAGCTTTATTTGTAGGATTCAACTCTTAATCTATGATGTGTAACTCATATTATAGTTAACCGTTACTAACTTTTATGGAAAACAAACAAACTTGTTCTACAAGAGATCATCTATTCATCTTACACAACCTTTCTTTTCTATTTAAAATGGATCAAATGAGATATCATAGTCAGTAGTCACCGTCTTTACGGGGGGCCGTCATAAAAAACTGAAATTTCTTTAAAAGAAAGTCTCGTAAAAACATCGTCTTGCTAAATTATTTTCTGGTTGAAAAATGAATAGCGACATTAGTGGTACTCGAGTTGGAGTCGATATTTGTCCCTTTTGCATGTTACTCTGTTTATTCTTAGAATTCGTAAAACTTCCTCAATTTCATTGAATTGTTTACGTTTATCAAAATATGTGAGGAGAATTTTGTAAAACGTAAACAATTCAGTGAAATGGAGGAAGTTGTCGTATAGCATTTAACCTTGGAGGCGAACAAAAGCTTTACGGGAAAAAAAAAAACTGGTATAGCCAATTTAAGTATTTCTTATATCGTTAGCAAGAGCAGGGGGGAAATTTTTTGCTTAACTGCTACATTGATCAAATGAATCATTATACAAATAAAATAACAAACAAGTGTAATGTAGAATCCGGTTAAGCGATAGTCTTAATAGGAGTAGTTATTAGTATGTGCAAAAGAAGCTATAAATCATATTAGTTGGTAATGTTAAAATAAACATTGTAAGACTCATCTCTCAATCCGAACAATGGCTCAAGAACATAGCTCCGTCTCAACCCTTTTGCGACAAAACTGATAGGATGATACTTCTTGAGGCCCTCGTTCCAGGTGAAGCTCACCGCCTCCTTCACTGCCGGATCTGTAACTTGAGATTCACAGCTTAGCTTCACACTTAGGTCTGATTTAGAGTTTAATCCACTGTAAACAAAGCAACCCTCCTTGGTTTTCAAGGAAACTGTTCCAGAAACCCCATTCAACCCTTTAACTACTAAAAATTCGGCCAAGCTCATATCGTTCCCTGCATTAGCCACGGTCAGAACATTACCGCCCCCTTGGTGGGCAAGTACAGTTCCTGGAATATCGAAAGGCTCTAAATATACGGCTTTGTTGATGAAAGTTTCGGGTCCTAAGAATTTTGTCTTAGAAGGAGAAGGGTCCTTTAAAATGAGCCTAAAAGTCGAGTGAATATAAGAATCGTTTCCTGCTTGAGGAGATCCTTGCATTGTAATATGATTGTCCTGGTTTGAGATGAAAAATTTTGCATCTCCATATTGTTGCATGAGGGAAACTAGATAAGAGTTGTAGTCGGCTGGAACTGAGGTAATCCAATCTGAAGTCGATTTCTGTGCTCCCGTTTGGATGTCATAGTCACCAGTAGATAAACCGGCTAGCAAGTAAGGTCCATACAGAATAGCTTGAAGGGAGGCGAATTGAGGGCGATCATCTGAATTTTTTTTATGAAGGTATTAAGGTATTGTTCTTTAGTAACAAGAAATTTGGAATTGGATTTAATGAAATATTTGCATATTTGCTTTTTACCTTGAATAAACTCTGTTCTGAGGCCTAAAGGAAACTGCAACAAAACTGTATCTCCGCTGCCCCAGTTCCTAGATACTGATAGAAAATTTCCTGCACAAACGATTATACATTTAAAGATGATCGATTTTGCATGATTACTAATAATACATTTTGACAATGACTACGCTTATCAGAAAACTAATGAGTGATGAAAATGTGAATAATGTAGACCTGGAGCTGGCAAAGACAAAGGATCCCCGTTCACTGAGGCTTTTAGACCACTCGAAAAACTCCATGAAGGTATGCGTAAATTTAAGGTAGCTGTCCCTGAATGCTGCATCAGAGAATTGTTCATTTAGAATGCTTTCTCTTAAAATCAAAAACGCTTTCAAGGAAATCACGACGACTACAGTCTACAACCACCTTGCTCTAGTGCCTTAATCTTTCCCATAAGTGGAGAGATCAAAGTCGGATATATGTAGCCTAACCTCTATGTTATCAACGCAAAGAGGCTATATCAAGATGACCCATGTGGGTTTGTAATTTCATTAGAAATGGAAACGTCAAGAAATCACAATGTATACCTGAGTTGCAACAGTTATTTTCACTTTCAGACTTTGATCCCAGGAAACAACATCATCTACAGCCTGGATTAGGGAAAGTTGTGCAGAAGTCCAGTTGATTGAGCTAGATATGTACTGAATTATGTAGAGCCCGGGAACACTCCCCGTCTCTTCAAAGTAGATGGAATCTCCCAACTTCGAGAATGACTCGATTCCTTTACAATAGAACATTCCGAAAATAGTCAAACCCATTAGAGCAGTATTTATTGATTGTAAATGTCTCTCAGTTTCTATCAGTTTGATAGTCTCTCAAGAGGGTAATTTTTTCGGCATACAAACCTGTTCCATAGCAACACCAGAAAGAATTAAACAAAGTTCCCCATTTATGGTAACTTCTTCCTTTGGAAACTCCGTGGCCTAGAGGAAGCATGTAGATCATCACACCCGGTTCTGTTCCCCTTTGTATGCCTAAGACGCCATTGGTCAGTGCGCGCTCATAGTAATCTGCATATATCATTTCTTTGCTCCATTTAAACAGGTTCCGGGACACCTGAAAGATTAGTGACACAAAGTTCATCTAATGCGCGGATCAATGTATCAAATTTGCTACACAAAGTGTCCGACGATGTATGTTCTGCAGATATTTGAATCTTTAACCCGGGTTTATAAGAAAGGAAGAAACCTTTAGCATATTGTATGTTGTACAAGATTCTTCATTCTCAGTGTGTAGCCTGTCACCTAACCTCTTCGGATCAGCCCTGTTGAGGAACCACATTGATTCTTAACACTATTAATTCTAAGTCGGTCAATGAAACAACTTAGACCTGACAATTTTAAAACCGAAATGACCCGATCTGATCTGACCAATCCTAGTGTATAAAATCATAGATCATAATATACCAAAATGACCTCACTCTAATCGGATCTGATTAACCTATCTGCCATGCCTATTGAACACGATATAAGTGCAAAACATTTTACCAGTAATAACTATTTTTAGTTATCAAGAGTGTACCAGAACTCGGACACTGAAGTTCCCCCAGTTGCGAAGCTGTGTGTTGAGTTTACAACATCCATGAAAAATATCCCTATTTCCTGCTCAATTCATTAAAGAACTAGTCTTAGTAAATGAACATATCTTGATCCGCCTTGCTGGAAGCATATCGTACTTTTAACATGAGGCAAGATGTGCTAACTACAAATTGGTCACTGACCTTATATAGTTCATCCCCGGTTACTTCATATCGCATTTGAGCACCAATAACTATCGGAATGTGAGTGTTTGCATGAAAACCTGATATATCATCAGCCTTCAAGACCACAAAAGGAAACATAATCGTAAAATATCATGTACATTTAGAACGTAACTGTTCTCAACCTTAATGAAAATACTGAAGAAAAGTTCTGCAAAAAAGATGTTGATTATCGAGTACCTTCAAAGCAAGTAATCCTAGAAAACACGGTTTGTCGAAGAGATGAGCCAGCAGCAAGTGTTTTTGATTATTCTGTATATTATTAACAGTGGCAGTTCAATATACTGATACACAAGAAAGAACAGCAGCTTAAGTACTGAATAAAGTTCTGAATCTTCTACCATGTCTGACTGAAACATCATATAGCCCTGAATGTTTCAATTTTCGTGTTTATAAAATTTCAGTTAAAAGCATTTGACTGAGCAGACACAAATTTGTTAGTAGCGTACCGTCACAGTGTACAAGCGATATAGGACATCATTCATCCCACCAGTTTCTTCATTTAAAGACAACCAGTGTCGTTCGAGTGTGTATCTCATTACGACATTCTGTACACGCTTGTAAAAGTAATCAGCCATCTGTGTTACCATCTTTAGAGCTTGAGCACTTCCAGCAAGATTATACTGGTCTAAAAGTCCTGCCATTATCTATCAATCGAGAGAAACAGTTAAAACAACATTATCACAGTGCCTCAAAGGCAGGCACCTGCCAACGGAAAGTAACCCTTGTGTTAACAAATGGTGCAGACAGATAATTTCCAAATTTCAAAAATCCAGAAGAAGAATGTATACCTTGTGGATAGTGTAATAGGGTGCCCACACAGGTTGTACAGCTTCAAATCTATCAAATAGCTCAGACGGAAACGCAGAAAGGTATCCCACTCCCATTGCATCTTGACACTCCTTCAGAGCAGATACTAATGTGGTCATCTTTTCCCTGAGGGTCTCATTGTGAGTGCTAGCCCACATTTGTGCCGTGGCGCTCAAGTAATGACCTATGCATGTTACATCAGATAAGCAATCAGTATCCCTTTTCTTTCTGCTATACAGGATTGACAGCAAAAGTGGCCATATCTTATCACTACCCAACTACGGTATCATAAATTTCAAAAATAGTAACAAACCACCATCAGTTATCAACATTCCTATTAGGCTACAACCAGGTAAGGGCCAGTTCTGTTTGGAATTTGCCACAGAAGATGAAAACCAACAACCAGTTAAGTAACAATTTCTCCACATCTTAGAATTTAGAACCATGCTTATTAGAGTAGGATACAAGATACAAGCTAATGTTCATGCAGAATTAGGCTCATTCAGCTGATAAAGTCATTAATGGGTAGTGCTCACGATACATAAAAAAAAAATAGAATTCACATAAAATTTACTTGCAAATCGCTCTGAACCAACAACTACCACCTAAGTCTCGGTCACATGGTTGATAGAGCCATAGAGGTACTATATACATAACACACCAGGTCTCTGGTTGGAATCTAGGACTAGAGTGAACAAAATGAAAGCATAACATAACATAACATAAAATAACATATGAATGAATATGAACCAGTTATGAACATTGAAAAAAGTAAAACAAGGCAAATGAACAAACCAACAAAGTGCCCGCGAAGCTCGACATTAGGAGCTTCCCAACCACCATAAGGACTACCAGGAGTAGCCAAACCAGCTGTTTTCCGAAAGCTCCAAACCAAACTATCCACATCTAAGATCAACAAATACTCTAAATTTGTTTTTTGAGCTCGACCATGCACTGATTGAGGATCTAACCTCACATTATGAAGCGAAATTTCGCTTAGAAAACTACCCTTTAACTTAAACTGATCAGAATACTTAATCTTCTTATACATAACATTCCAACTAAGTTCATCATCTTCCTTCAACACTTTTCTAGGAAATAAACTAGACCAAGCGGAATCATCGGTATGTGTAAGATGATAATCATGATTATGATTATGAGACATCATTTCTTTTTTCCAAGTTTCGTTCTTTGATGTCAAAACTTCATACCTCAATGTTTTTGATGACAATGGTGTAGGAGTATTAGTACATTCTTTTGCATAATTAACATTAAACCCACTTAGAAAAAGCATCAAACTTGCTAATACTATAACATAGGAGTAATTACTATCATTATTACATAAAAATCTCATCATTTTTTTCCTTTTTCAACCATTAACTACACAAACTCAAAAACCCACCAAAACCCAACTCAAATTCAGTGAAAAAAACTTGAAAACAGAGAAAATGGTGAAAATTTTATTGACCCAAGTGACCATTTATAAAGGTAAACATAAAGTAATGAAAAAATATACTTCTATGAAATGTGGAATACATGGCGACAAAATTAAGCCAAAATATGTAGTCCCGTGAAAGGAAAGCATGCTATGTTGAGGTGAATTTGAACAAAAATAAATTTGACCGCACAACATAATTCATTTCATGGATATGCAAATATATGAGTAGTATATAAATATACAGTAGGTCTTGCTTGCGACGGGTCGGATCTTGTGACGGGTATTTTGTGAGAGGAAATGGGTAGAGGGGACCAGGTGGGCACCCCCCATGTGCTTCTCCAGTCACTCTTGATGGGTATTTTGTGAGAGAATATGGTAACCGTCACTCATTTGTGACGGATAGTGTCCGTCACAAATGAGAATTTGTAATATATATATATACTACAAAAGTACAAAATGAAAGGAATTATCATAGTGAGGACAAGTGCAAGTGGATGATAATGACAGATTAAAATTCACGGATGAATGTCGCTTTTGGATGTTTATGCATGGCTGGATTTTTTGTCAATTTAGATTTTAGAGGTGTGATTAAGTCATTGAGTGTAGTGAAATTAAGTTTCTAAGAAGGAACGTGCATACACAATTGTAGTTAACTTCTAAATGTGGTTAAAGTAAACAGTAATTTAAATTCAATGGATGTCTTAAGTGACGGAAAATGAGATAGAGCTATCTGGCAGTACTAAAACACATTTCTCTCTAGGTTTTTTGGGGTTTATATAATGCATGTGTGACGGTGATACTAAAACGGGAAACTTAGTACTACCGGTAATGCCCTCCTATGATTTTGATTGGATGATATTATTAGTATATCACTTTCTTATCTTTGAGGCTTTGGCTAAAGAGGTTCTAGATTCTAGCGTGATTCGTTTTTCTTTTTCCTTTTCTTTTAGTGTGTGTGGTTTGGAGATTCAATGACAATGAAAGCTACCAAAGAGATGGTCCTGTTTGTAGCACTAGGATTTTAGTAAGAATATCATGCACGAAAGTTCCCACATATTATCGAGTTTTTTTCATTTCGTGCCAATTTTTTTTATTTCGTGTCAAATGAGACATAACAGGATTAGGATTACAGGATTAGGATTACAATATAAAGTAGACAGAGATTCAACCAAGAATCGCTTACAATCGTTTGAACCACTAAATTAAAACCTCTTCACTTATGTCATTGAGAACATATGGTTTGGAGTTTTTGATGCAGTACTATGTCCGCCCACTGCTATAGATTATGACATTTTGTGATGTGAATAGGCTAGGCTAAATGATTCAGAAATCGTATGTATTTGTAACAAAATTTCGTAACCTTTGTAAAGAATGAAGTAAAATATGAACATGTTAGGCCGCGGAGCATGGAATCAAGGAGATAAACAAACAATAAGTTGTTCATAAAACGATTCTATTCTAAATTATGTAAATCATTCACTAGTCTATGTAATGTAAAACCGTCTTACGTAAAAAAAATTGAAATAAACAAATTTATCGAGAAAATGAAGTTGGCTTAATGGTTTTCCACCTAGGAACAATAATGTACAATGTATTAAGAATAACTATAATAGCTGGGCCTCAATCATCACCTTAAGGTTTTGGTTGAGATGGTTCATCTATCATGGTATCAAAGCCAGTGTGACCGAAGGTCACGGGTTCGAATCCTGGCAACCTCAAAACCCCTCAAAAACTCACGGAGTGGAAACCAGCACACGGTACGGGGGAGCATGTGCACAACCTAACCACTCTTAAAGCCCAATGGGCATTTGAGTGAGGAAGCGTAATGGGCATTTGAGTAAGGAAGCGTATTAAGAATAACTATAATAGCTGGGGCCTCAACCATCACCTTAAGGTTTTGGTTGAGATGGTTCATCTATCACAATGAAAAGAGAGAATGGTGGCAAGAGGAATGAGTGACTGACCTACATAAAAATGACAGAAAGTATCATCGTATGCTTCCAAGCCACCACTCACCAAAGGGCATCTTGATGTGGCAAACTAGATCTATACGTAACCAAGCAAAATTCGCAATCATTAGAAGATTCCCTTGATGCATTCTATAAGACTCTCTCAATCTCAATCATTTGTTTACTTTTTGTATTCTATGTGAGGGTGAGGGGTAATTAATGGTAAATAAATAATTGGGATGGAGGAAGTACTGAATAATAGTTGCAAGCAGCAGTTATAAAGCACCAGCATAATGTTTCTGCAGTAGGTCTTGCTTGCGACGGGTCGGATCTTGTGACGGGTATTTTGTGAAAAGAAATGGGTAGAGGGGACAAGGTGGGCACCCTCCATATGCTTCTCCACTCACCCTTGATGGGTATTTTGTGAGAGAATATGGTATCCGTCACAAGCTTGTGACGGACACTGTCCGTCACAAATGAGAATTTGTGATGTTTCTGGTGAACTCGAACCAGTAGTGTCAGATCCATCCATTGACGTGGCTTCTGCTATTGCTTTATCATTTGTGTCATATTCTTGAGGTATTCTCTCAAGTTCTCTGCTAATCCACCAAGCCTGATTGATGTGAAGACGTTGATGGCAAATTGTGTGTTCCGTGGGTTTATCTTTCGGGAAATAGACTCGTATGAATCATTCATTGATGGATCATTAAGCCGTTTATTGAGTAAACGGATGCTCAGACAACTCCCCTGTCATCAATTAAACAATCAAGGGAGTGAGGAATAGGGCCTCAACAGTAGTTAACTTGTAAACTGGAGAATGGAAAGAAACAAGGGAAGGGGGGATTAACAGGGATGACTGGAGCATACCTGAAAAAAGGATCTTGACAAGATACACGATGAGGAAGCCGTGTCCTCCTCTGTCAGCCGGATATAAAGCTAAGACTGCCATGGGAGAGCATCAGTGCCTAGTAAATGAGCAAAGAATTTGGCTACATTACGTAACGTGTTCGTCTCAAGGCAATGAATCATGGAGTATTGCTCGACAAAACGGTTCTCAAAATTCTATTGGTGCACTTTGTTGATTATACGGAATCTTTCCCAGCAGAACATAAAATCTAAGATAGGGTCTCTCTTGGCTGCAACACTCCAATAACATTATACACAGCTCCATCTGCATTGCAGAAGAAAAACATGAGTCTGATACAGCTGTAACTTGTAATCCAAAACACACACACACAAAAAAAAAGGATCAAAGAAGATAAAGGGCAATATTTACAGAGGACCTAGAAAACCACTAGAGACACTCGACCAAATAAAATTGTGCAGATCATTTTTCATAAAGCAGGGGAAGATGATGATGAGTGTAGAAACAGATACAGATGAAGGTTATCAAACAGCTTCTTAAACCCACTAATCAATACTGACTACATGCTATGTTATACCAAGGCTGAATTTACATATAAATCCTTTTGCATCCCAGTGTCGCCTCTGACAAAATCAACAGTTCATCATGACCTGGCTGAAACACCTTTGCAAACAGCCTCTGCCGGTCTGCCCTCTGCAACAAACATCCCCTCCTGGCCTCCTCAATATTCAACCTTTCTCTCTTGCCTATACATATTGATCAGTACCAGCTATACAAGCAGAATCATCTATTTGCCAAACTAAGAGGATGGTTTATCAGATCATGTATTAAAAAGATTAGACGCTATTCTATGGCTACCCAAACAAAGATTCAAGGCAATGGGTATGCCGCATGCTAATAAGATGCTCGGAAGTCAATTCAAAAATCCAAAAAACATCCTTCTAATAGCTACGGTGTACATTGTACAACATATGTCAATTCAGAATAAAAAACGGAAAGATGAATGTTTGTCACAGCAGACTCACCATGGAAACCCTTGGGACAGGGGTCTTGAAAGATACAACAAACAAGGGTCTTGAAGGATGCAACCGCATCTTTGACAAAATCAACAGCAACTCCAACACTATTGTCAGTAGGCTGCTCCAGCATGAATGGCAAATAGCTCTAAAACAACAAACTCGAGAGCAAGTGAGCAACTTCCTGGTTCACTAGATGGCAATAAACATAACAGCAGCGATCAGTACGCTGTACAAAAACTAGCTTTAATCAAACTCGTATAGCTTCAGAAAATGTACTGAAGCTGAAATTAAGCAACGACAGTACAACTTTGATACTATAAATGTACATATAAACGCACCAAATCATTAAGCTTGCGTGCTCTCTAGAGCTGTAAAACAATCCTTTTTAAAAGAAGATCCCTTATTTCAGGGATCTTAGTGACTTAGTGTTCACAACAGCAGACAGTGCAGAAAATACATTCATAAAACCAGGGATGACATTTCAGATTTCATGCAAGATCGACAAAAAGAGACTAAGAGACCCCTTCCCCTGATCACATTTTCACTTAATATCTCCGGGAATGATGCGCTTTATATTAGTCGCATTCACCTTAAAAGCCAGCCAGTTGATAGTCTTCCTTAGTGCATCCCAAGACCCAAGTCAAGCGCTGGTATTCCTTGCTACTTTTATCCTGAATTTCCTTCCATCATTCAAGCTAACTTGAAAGGAGGGAAATAAACACTCACAATCCTACCGAGTGTAGCGAGACGACCTCCAGGACATCTATTTCCATAACCCTTCTTTGTGATGGCTTCACGGTTTCTTCTACCTCCCCATATGGCCATATCTACCATACTGCATTGACTCATTACCCTTTTCCTCATACATATCTTTCCTCGATCTAATCTCCATATCCTCACAGTCACGTCTTTCCTTCTCCTTCCTCCTCCTGTCCGAACCTGACAAATCATCATCCGAATGCCAGTATCTATAATATCCGCCACCCGAAAATGTACTCTCCCCTTTCCCCATCTCTCTTCTACTCCATCAGAACTATCTCTAATATCCGCCACCCGGAAATGTACTCTCCCCATATCTCTTCTTCTCCATTAAAACTCTCTGATATCCGCCACCCGAAAATATATTACTCTCCTCCTAAACTCTAGCTCCTCTCATGACCCCCAACCTTTTTCGACATCCATACTCGGCTTAATCCTAATCGTTTGAGGCAAATTCCTATCTTTACTCCAAAATTAAATCAAATACGGAGTACAATTCCACAGTATCAATTGAATTGAATTGAATTTCGCAATTCATCACACCTTAACTGAAATTAATGTTGTCGAAAACTAAATCACAATTACTGAGTTAATACAAAATCACTAATACAAGTAAAAAACCTAAAATTAAGATTCACATTTAAATTCGAAATTATATGAATTCACTAAATCAAAAGAACGATTAAAATGGTGAAACAAAGAGGATATGAAGTAAAATATACGTACTTAGAGTGATGGAGGAATCGAGTTGAATTTGATTGCAGTAATTGGGGGATAGGGTTAGGGTTCCAGCGGAAACTTCAATCAATTTTGACGATAATTCAACAATTAACCGCGGAAAAAATCGCGGGAAAGCAGCGACTCAGTTTGGGAGGAGGGTAACGCTGACAGCTCAAACTTGACCGGCAAGTTATTATTATGTTCCACCTTGGAAGTAAATTTAACGGAAACACTAATTCTTATATAAAATCGTTTTATAAAATTCGAATTTGCTTATTTTTTTATGATTTTCTTTTTGCTTTTTACTTAGTTTGTATATTGTTTAAATTGATAATAATAATCTCGGAAAAATGTAAAGCAAGATTTACCTTGAAATTTTTAAGCAAATTGAAAATTAAGTCATAAAGATGAATAAGAGAAAAATTCTAGTAAGCAATTCGTAAGCAAAGTATAGGAAATAAAATAA
>JAGPOY010004427.1:0-11950 GCA_018983105.1 Silene uniflora | reverse complement strand
TCTATAGAATACTCGCACATTTTGTAAAAATAAGAATAAAAACACTTCTAATGAATATAGTTGTTAAAAAACACGATATAAATACCAAGTTCCAAGCTTAAATCGAATTACCCATTCGCAAAGTGCATATATTCACATTCCCAACAAAGTTAGATACGGAATATTTACGAATGTGATCTTGTTTGCAATCGATTCGAACATCAAAAATATTATAACGACAATAATTTCATAGTGATCACTACTCAAAATGTATAGAGAACCAAACTCAATCAAGATTCACTACTATGCATATGAAACTTAAACGATTAAAATAACTTGGGGGACGGCGCGCATCGCGCGCCGTGCAACCAACTAGTTCTTATAAAGTTATGAAAGCTGATGTTATATCTTTTTTATCCGCATCATATTTGTCCATGTAATTATATTTTAATTATCTCAAACGTAATATCGCTCAATTATAACCTCATTCCCCACATTCTGTAACATTTTAACTCTATGCGGTCATGTACCGCATCTTAACATCGTACTTCCGTAACATCTCAATTACATATTACATATACGAAGTGATATTTTAGTTTGTCATCTTTGTATATCAAGGAAGAATGTAATGTAATGCAATGCAATGTGAGGTGAATATGAAAAGAAATGAAATAGGAAGAAAAGATGGGAACTCTGTAGTACACAAAGGGATCAAATCGTAGTCTCCACCTAAAAGAGATTGTATAGGAGAACACATGGACCCATTTCATGAAATTTGATTGGTTTGGTTTAAAGAGTTTTATATGCAACTTTTGTAAATGTACCTTATTACATGAACAATAATGACATGACTTTGACCCACATTTCGCATCATTGATACTGAGTTTGATAGACACTCTCCCACCATCTTCTTCCCCTTGACGAGACCTTGTTTGGGTCCCTAGCTTTTGAGTTATGGTCTCCATCTCAATTCATTCTCCGGCACCGGTTCACTTGACCCCCACTTCCCACATGAATGTATAAGACAATCGAATATCGATTATTAATATACTCTTGGGTTGGGTGATTCTTGATGGACAAGAGTTAGTTGTGTGATTCTACCAAGTTAGGTTTAGGTTTGATGTACTTAACCTAGAGATGTGCATCATAGCGAGCAAATCCGGCCCAACCTGGTCTCGTGGGTAGCAGCGCAGCCAGTCCATACCACTTCCCGACACGGCCCGATCTTCCCCTCGGGCCAAACTAGTGCTCACATTTCAGATGCCTGGCCCGTTCCGATCCAACTCTAAAAAAACAAAGGGGCGCAGTACGGGCCCGGGTTGGGCTTAGGCTGGACGAAACCAACTCAACACTGACTTGAGCCTGGTCCCTCACTTGTGTCGTGCCTGGTTGCTTACCCTCTGCCCGGCCCAATCCGTCATGGCCCGACCCAGTTCACACCCCTTCTTATACCCCTATTATGGTTAACACAAGACACAGGCTCTTGTATTAACCACATAATAGGGGTAAGTACATCATTACGCGGTCTTAGCCTACACAAAAAATTGACAAGAGGGATCACTAAGGAGCGAATACGGTAAGGAGAAAAATTCAAAAATAGTGTACATGCAAAAGCCTAAGTGAGTGATAAACGAAACACATCTCAAGGATGTCAAAAACAAAATCAAGTAATTTAACGTGGAAATCAAGTTGATGTGTTTATTTGAAATCTTTGATGGGCCAACAAGAATCCTTAGAAACAACAGTTGCAAATTATCTTGTTATCAATCTTGTAGGCCACATCCCACTCTTCTAAGACATTCTATTCACCCTAGAGACCAATTTCATAGTCAATGTGTGTATGTTGCCATCCTAACTTCCTAAGTAGAGGAATAGTACCCTAGAATTCCTAGGCGGAGTACAATTAGTGTCTAATTCATTTTAGACGGGTATATCCGTCTAAAGTGTAGACAGGTCAAATATGTCATCAAATACATAATAAGACAAAGTGGTGACATGCCACTTGTTGTTTGTCTTATTATGAAAGTGGTATAATATTTGACTCGTCTGCAACATTAGACGGATAATGTCCGTCTAAAGTGAGAATTTGTGGGCTGATTATTGACCTTACAAGTTACAAACCATATATGTCTCGCTTTCGTCATTATCGTATTCTTGCAAACCGAGTATCACTTTTATCAAAAACATTTAACTATGAAGCTCTTAGTAACATTATAAAAAAAAAGTTGTACTTTGTTGAATTATCCACGGTTTTCTTCCCTATTTCTTTATTCGGTTATTCGGGTTTTTTCTTCCCTTTTCCTTTTTGGGATTGATTTGTGTGGTCCAAATTCAATGGCGTGTGGGGTAGTTTGTTTTGTGTGGTCCAAATTCACTTTCTTATTTCTTGTGCAAAAAGGAAAGGAGAAGAATATATAGTGAATAAGAGGGAGTATTAATATCTTTGGACATTTATGTGAGCTCCTTAAACCTAAACTATTCTCAGTTTAGATAAGGGACGTTACTCTCTCTTTCTCGTTCAATTCCTTTTCGTATTTTTTTTTAACGTGAGTTGTATTTTAATAAAATTACAAATGATTTTGACGAATGGAGTACACACTACATGATATATAATCCCCACTTTAAGAAACCGGATGCATTCTTTAGAATCGCGATCAATATCATCACACATTTCAATTAACATTCTCTAAGTTCCATCTATTTCACTATATTTTTCAAATTCCTCTTACATATTTATGCAATTTATGCCGAAATTGAGGGATAGTACGTATCTAATCACTTGAATTTTGATTTCAAAAATTTTCAGAAAATTTAAATACAATTATTATCATACGTATATACTATATAGAGTAGTTGACAAAAGAAGGAATTACATAGGGAAATAGCAATGTAGGAAACATGATAAGAGGGACAAGAGTCGGAATGACAAGTGAATGAGAAGGAGCCGAGCATCTGTTGCTCTTGTCTTTCTTGGAAATGTTCATTGCTTTATCGGACTACTAGTGTTCATGGCTCTTGTCTATATCGCCCTCACAAGCTTGTGACGGATCAAATAAAACTCACATGGAAACCTGGAAGGATAAAGACAAGTCCTTTGTGATTCCCTATACATTCTACTTTTTGTCTTACCTACCTATGTAATGTAGGCGATATTTAACCCGTCACAAGTTTGTGACGGATCCAAGTGAGACCTATTATCATCATATTACTTCGTACTCTTCTTTTGCTATGCTATGCATATCTAATCACACTTTACTTCTTTATTTAAACACGGAATATTTAATTATGAATTTTAAGTTACTCATCCTTTTCAATTTGTTTATATTTGATTAAAATATCCTTTATAATGGCATACGAAGTACAAGATAGAAAAAGTATCGATTTTGATACTATAGTACAATCAAATATAATATCAATTTTCTATATAGAGATAACTTTCTCATATACAATCATGTTATTTTGTACTTTCTATTTAATTAAACTCCTTAGGGGTAATAATAAGTCGAGCTAAACTGAGCCGAGCTTGGCCTTGCTTAACTTGTGTTCATAAATAAAACTCAAGCCGATCTCGAGCTTAACTAAACTTGGAAAAATTGAGCTCATTAATTACCATTCTCGCAAGATTTAACTCGAGCTCAACTCGCGCATATATAAAATTGTTAAGTTATCGTTTTTTTCCCTTTCGATAATTTCAATAACAGGATCGAAGATTATAAATTAAAATATTGTTTAAATAAATGAAAACCTGCATTTGATATGGTTATATAATGATATTATCATGATAAATATTTTACAAAATAGCGCAAAATATTATTCTATCATACAAGTTTGAGTCGCCCACGATCTTCTATAGCCGAGGTAGCGTGAGCTCGGCTTGACTCAATAAGTTTTCGAGCCGAGTCCGAGCTCCAGCAAAGCTTTCAACCGAGCCTTAACGAGCTACTCGTGAGTTGTATCGTTTCATTATTACCCCTTCCTCCATCTATATCAGTTATTCAAATTTTTACTTAAAGAGAGAATTTAATCAAAGAAGGACAAATGTGACTCCGAGAGTACATAATTTAAAGAGTAATTCCAAACTTTTTTAATCGGAAAATAATCCATACTACCAACTAGCAAACATAGGCACATGTCAATTAAACTACATGAGCCGAGCTATATGCATAAAATATCACAATTTTTTAATAAAACAACTTGAGTTGTGTGATTGTGTCCATAATTATACATTTATTCTGCCTTTATACCTTCTCTTTTGTTTTATTTATGTTAAAGCCTTTTTCCTGAAATGGATCTAGTAAAAGTGGCTAATTGTAGCGACATATATAAAACTAAGACATCAACCTTTTTTATATACTTATTTCAACTTAATGTAGTTCTAGTTTTGAGTAAATAACTTATCATTTGTCGGAATAAGTAAGTACGCTTTGTAAGTATAGTAGCTCTACCAAGCCTAGAAGCTTGGTTTGAAAAAGGAAATCTTTTTTTAAATTGGTTGATAATATAATTGTAGGACTCACACAAGTTATAAGGTGTTGTAGCTCTCCCATGGAGTGACGTGTAGCGGAAGAGCAAAGTATCTTAAAAATCGAGGTGCATGAAAAATCAAGCTACAATGTATTATAGCTATCAATTAACAGTAATTCTCTTGTGTAACCGTTTTTTCTGTGTTTTTTAGCAAAATGTGACCAGTTTTTGGCAAATAGTGACCAATTTAAGGTAAATACCACCTTAAAAAAATGTTCATTTTTTATGATAAAAAGTGGTCACTATTTACTCAAAAATGGTCACTTTTTTTTGTCGTGAAACAGTTGTATAGTACAATTCAAATTAGTCCAATTCAACTAGGTCATTCTAATAACGTGGTACCTAAGTGGAAAAAAAAAACTGTTAAAATAAAATCCAGAAATAGAGTAGAATTATATTTGTTACATATGAAAAACGGTTCTTGGAATAAAATTTTTTAGATCAATACATTAACTGTAACAAATGCTGAGTATTTTATTTTTTTATTTTTTTCAAAAACAGGTTGTTATCATGCAAAGCTGCCTTGCACAAACATCATGTATAATTAGGCTCCGTTTGACAAGCCATTTCAGGTACCTGATTTGGTCAAAGTAGCTTATTTGACCAAAATTTCAGGTACTTTATTTTTGTGTACGTGTTTGGTAAGTAACTTAATTAAGCAAATAAGCTACCTGAAATGAAAAGCTACCTAGAGTAGCATTTGAGATTTCAGGTACCTCATTTGGTTTTATTTTTCCTTTTTTACCCCTTAAATCTATACTATTAAATAATTATCATATCCTTTTACGTCATTTCATTAAAATCAGTCACATTTTCAGTTAGTTTGCCAAACATTGTTTTATATAATCAGCTACCTTATCAGTTCCTAATTTTCAGCTACCTTTTCAGTTACCTTTTCAGGTTTCAGTTACCTTTTCAGTTTTCAGGTTTCAGCTAACTTTTCAGTTATATTTGTCAAACGGAGCCTTACTATTTAAACTATTTTAAAAGCCTCTTATACAAAATCGCTTTTCAGTTATATTTGCCAAACGGAGCCTTACTATTTAAACTATTTTAAAAGCCTCTTATACAAAATCGCCTTATACACAAATTTGTGATTAAAAATCATTTTCTCACAAATAAGTCTATCTACATATGTTAATTAGTTTAGTTGATAAAGTCATGAAAATTGAAATATTATAATCATATCTAGATTCGAATCCGTCAACATCAAAATCGACCTTGTAACTAAAGGTGTGCGTAATTTGGGCCGGGCCGAAATATTGGACCTGGCAGGAGTCAAATGGACCGGAACCGAAATTAAAAACCTCGGTCCGGTCTCCTGTCCAAGGTTTTTGAGGATTTCGGTTTTTTCGGACCCGCTTTTTTTAGTTTCGGATTTGATCGGAAATACCAGAATTACCGTTTTATTTATTTTTAGATTATTTCATATAAATTTGTTTGTAAATGTTGCTTAAATATGCTTCATTCGTGTTATTAGAATTCAATAATAATTATTTTGTCGGTTTTATAGGTATAACATTAATAATTTGTTTTATAAAGTTAATGTAAGTAGGTGATTAAGACTAGTTGTGAAAAATTCTGGTCTAACCGGTGCTATCCGGTCTTGGGCCGGAATGTTTCAGCCCGTATCTGGAGCGAAAATTTCAATTCCGGTGTACTCTCCCGCTGAAGATTTTTTCCATTCCTGTTTTGATTCGGATCGAACCGATGCCTTACCCTACTTATAACTTATAAGTTTTTGAGGGAATAACTTATAAGTTATAACTCCCTTTACATCTAGAAAACAAATAATAAGAGACTATCATCAAAAGATTATATTGAAAACCTAAAGAAAGATGTGTTTTATTGCCTAATGGAGATGTGATGAACTTGGGTGAAATAGGTCAATCGGGTCGAGTTATTTCGGGTTCGTGTCATTTTTGAGTCAGCTATTAATCAAGTTATTTATGAATAATCATTCGTTTGTAGTTGCTAAATCCCGCACATAATTTTACTCAAATCCCGCACATTTTCCGTCTTATTCCGAAGTTACCCCTCTTATTCTCACCCTAATTCCTCACTCTCACAAGGGAGAAATTGAAACCCAAAAGAAAAAGTTGCGTAAGTCTAACACCCAATTGCCACCCACCACTCCCCCACACCCTGCCACCGCCGACCATCGCTCACCGCCCCTAATCTCCGCGCCGATCATCCCTCTCTGCCACCATACTCGCGCCGACTACCCTCTCCCCACCATGTTCATAGCCTTGACTCGGCCGGAATCATCGTAATTCGATCCACCGTCAAGCCGCAACGACGAAGGTGATAGATCGACGACGGGGCTGGGAAGGGGTTGACGGCGAGGGTGCAGGAAGTCGGCCCGAGGCCAGGCGGCCGGTGCTGGTGAGGGTGATTGGGCTGTTGGAACTTGGGACGGGTTTCGGGGTTTTACAAATTCTGGTTTTTTTTTTCTTTTTTCTTTTTTCTTTTTTCTTTTTTTTTTGTTTGAAGGGTAATGGTGGAAAAAAATGAGTAAAATGTGTTAGATTGAGTAAAGTGATGTGTTGGATTTAGCAATTACGTCAATATTTGGGTTGGATTATATTGGGTGTGGTCAATTCGGGTTCGGGTCTTGCGTTCGAGTATCGGGTCGGATTCGGGTTGTTCAGATCGGCTCAATTTTACCTAATTTAGGTCCACGTCCAGAGGAAGCCCGCATTTAACCGCCTCTAATTATAACTGCCTTGACATCTAGAAAATAAATAAGGGCCTATCATCGAAAGATTCTATCGAAAACCTAAAGAAAGATGTGTTTTCTCTTTGCATAATGAGATGTGAAGTTGGGTGAAAGAGTGAAAGGAGGACCCACGAAGTGATGAGTGACTGGCACTAATACTGGAAAAAAAGGTCGCGAGTATTCCGGGCGATGAAGTTTATTTATGGGGCCCCTGCTCCTGATATGTCACTACTCTCACCTTTCTTCATTCACTGTTTATTTTTTACTTTTTATACCCACCACTTTGTACTCTAGAGTATGTTTATCAGTTTATGGACACTTTTAAGTATTTGTCATCGCCTAAACAGCTTCTCTCTCCCCTTGATTATAGGCAATTTGAACCCGAGTCGGGTCTAATGTGAACTTTACGGCTCGTCGGTGAGTAGATTAGTGGATTTGAGACGGCTTAGTCTTATAGTTGATATATATATTACTGGAAGTAGAGCGGACAAGTCAAGTCTGACCGATCTGAGTGACCCGAGTCAAACCCGAGCAAACCAGAACCAACAAAACCAGAGAATGTTGCAAATCGCCCCGACTCGATGTCGATCTGTAACTTGATACGACTTGATGATTAGTGACCCGACTCCAACCCGAGATTTACCCAATTATATTGATCACCCGACAATTATCAAGGTTAATCTTGATTAAAATGAAACTGATTTAATATTTGATTTTATACATTTGACTTAATGATGAAAAAAATAAACCAAATAATGGTAGAAAATTAAATTTAATGAACAAAAATTGAATTAATGCAATAAAGCAGTAACTTGGCCGATAAGACTCATCTCAAACCTAACTCGACTCTATACATCATTTGACCCGAAATGACTTGACTAGATACGACCCTACCGAAATCACACTCAACCCTAAAAGGTAGAATGACCCGAATTCCAGAAGACCCGACCCGACTTAGACCCAACCCAAACCTAACCTAACTGCCTCAACGCCACTTTTAACTGAAACGTCGAGTATTCATCATTCGTATTCACTTTTATTAGAGACTAGATGAGTCATGTTTAATGATTTATTCTATTAGTGGACAACTAATACTCTTATTCAAATCGCACCCGACTTGAAATATCACAAATCAATTAATAATATAGCTAAGCAAAATCAACTCGATTGAAATCTGTTAAATCATGCAAACAGATCTAGACTTGGGCCGCACTCAAATGGAGAAGTGAGAGTCCGCTTCTTAAGTTCAATGAAGTTATCGAGCTGAAACTAAAACTGAAGTCAACCCTATTTAAATCTAGTTGATTTAACCTGATTCGAAATCAAACGGAATGACCCGTTTATGAGGTCTAATTTTGAATATCATTTAGAAACTCCACCTCAAAAATTGATGTATCTTATCACTATTAGTATTAGATAACCTGTGAGTTCCTGGACAAGATATAGACACCTTAATAAGTTAATAGCATTTGATAGACAACCTTATTAGCATTTCTACTAAGTCAGCTCACATCAATTCTGTACAATTTGTCACAATTATTGCCTATTTTGCTGCATGATTATATTACTAGTAGTTTGTACCTCGCACTTTTGGCGTATCCTATCTACTTTAAACAATTTGTCCTTGATGGAAATTGATTGAAATTCATACGTAAGAAATACTCATGAGTATATATATTTCTTGCATAACAAATACTCCCTCTGTTCCAGTGAGATGTTTACACTTCCTTTATTTTGTGAGGTGAAAACAAAGGAAGTGTAAACATATCACTGGAACAGAGGGAGTAGTAATTATATTGATGAGTAATACTTGTGTCCTCTGGGAAGATGTCCTCCTTACACCCAAAGGAGGAGGACCCTCGACCAGCATCCTCCTCATTTCCATTTTGGCATTCTTCCTTTAGGTGTAAGGAGGACGTCCTCCCACGGAATACAAGTATTTTTCTATGTTGATTCTGTACCTTTTATATTTTGTTTGCTTGGCATAATTGTAATCAATTAACTCATAAATTCATTCATGATGTTGGAAATGGCTATTTAAACAAAATAAATATGAACTCATCTTACATTTTTGGCCCTCTTAATTAACTTCAAAATGTATAACAAAATTAAAATTTATGTAACATAACGCTATTCATAATGTTGAAAATTATTGTAATTTTATCTTTTTCAGTTAATAATTTTTATAAATGTTACGATTTTTACATTAAATAAGATTTGTCACTCAACTTGTGAAATATGCATGATAGCATGGTAAATACATACTCTCTTTGACATCGTAAATTCTACTACCAAGAACAACAGTATATTTCGTAAACAAATTTTAAAATTGATTGAAAATTAAATTCGCCAAAATTTAGTTTGCCAACTTTGATTTTTTGGAAATGGTAGCTACTATAAATAAGAGGAATACATTTGCAACAAAAAAATATATAAGAGAAATACATAACAAATTAAAAATAAGCTCATCTCATATTCAATCCTTTAAATAGATAAATACTTGTGTTATGTTTTTGTGTCAACGGAGAATAATGGTACATTATAAAACAAAAAATTGCTAAAAGATGCTCACCAAATTTCACGTATGCAAATTGTTTTAGGTATTATTATTTGATTACCCCTTGTAAAACATGAAACTTAAAAATCTCATAAATTAAAAATATGGAGTTATTTGGTTGCCCTAACTTAAAGATTTGCAATGCCTATATAAGAAGGATACTGGATTACCTACTCTCCTAGGTTATTGATAACTCTTAATAATTGAAACGCACAAATAAGACTATACATCCAGATGCAGTGGCGGCTCTGGGATTTGTTGACAAGGGGTTCGTTTTTAAATTCTATCAACTTGTGGAATAATAGAAATTACGAGGTTATCTAGTAGTTTTCTCAAGGCTCAAGCCTGTGGTCAAATGTTCAAAATTTTGATTGATAATTTGATACCCATTTTAAGTAGAAAAGTAGTAAAAATATCAACTTAATTATAAAAATATATCCCTTTGTTACATTCATTATTTTAAGAGATATTAAAACTACCCATTTTTACGCCAGACTTCTGATTATTCAATTAGCCTATACTTTTGTAATTCAACCTAACGAGAGGGGAGAACACTAATTATAGATATTACATTCAATCACACATTTTAAGAGGGAAACGTAAATGTAAAAATATACCTCTTTTTACATTCATTGTAGACTTTTTATTTATCGTAAAATATATTTTAATGAAAAGTAAATTCAGAGATAATTTCATTGGAATGGAGAAATACAAACGTATCTGAACAAATTTAAACAACTTTTATTTGATTCAATAACAATTTGTAAATCATGAGATATTTCCCATGAGGACAATGTATTGGTACTAATAGTGGGACTTTGGAAAAGGGTTTATTTTGGGAATATTTAATTATAATTGGGTAAAAATAAAAAGAAAAATCACATTTAAAAAAAATGTACTGAAAAATTCACCGTCCAATAGTTGTGCATTAATGACAAACAACATATTAATGGCAAACAATGCATCCACATTGGAGTAAAAACAATTTGTAAGCAGGAATCAAACCCCCGCCCAGTGACTCTTCTAGTAGAGGCACTACCACTACACCAATCTGAGTTTCAAGCTCCATACACCACTTTGTCATATTTATTTTTCGGAAGAAGATGGGGTGCGGCTGAACCCCCTGCACCACCCCCAAAACCGCCCATGTCCAGATGTATATGAGCATGGTACATCCAAGACAAATCTAAGTGAGCTTATATTCGATCAATCTTTTTGACCTTTTAAAATTTTGGAGTTACATTTTAATTACTTGCGTTTAAAATTTTTGTAAAGTCGCTCAGATTCCTATAAAGGCACTCAGATTCTTTTGAGTTTCATTATAATATATTGAGTTTAACCCAAATTTTTATAAAAGCGCTCAGATTCTTTTTAATAAAGCTCGTAAAATGTATAAGCTCAAATATTTTATTATAAAGTTTCAAATCTATACAATCAGATGTAGGCTCCGTTTGGCACGCCACTTCAGGTATTTTATTTGACCAAAGTAGCTTATTTGACCAAAATTTCAGCTACTTGATTTTTTTTGGACGTGTTTGGCAAGTAGCTTATTTGGTCAAATAAAATATCTGAAATGAAATGCTACCTCAGGTATCATTTGGGATTTCAGGTACCTGAAATAAAAATTCTTCCATTTTTAACCCTTTATTCTATTGTATTAAATAATTATCATATCTTTTTACGTCATTTTACCAAATTTAGCTATCTTTTCAGCTAGTTTGCCAAACACATTTTTATATAATCAGTTACCTTATCAGCTCCTAATTTTCAGCTACCTTATCAGTTACCTTTTCAGGTTTCAGTTACCTTTTCAGTTTTCAGCTACTTTTTCAGGTTTCAGCTAACTTTTCAGTTAGTTTTGCCAAACAGAGTCGTATTGTATAGTCTACTATTTGATTTAAACGCTTACCTTCATAACCAAATGATGGGGCATATTCTGCACCGGCTGACCGAGTCAACATCTTGACCAGAGTCAATGCTCACTGACCACGTGTCACACAGCATTGGGCTACTAGACCCTATCGGCCTGGCAACCGGCCAGCCAGGTGACCCTCTCGGCCTGGCATCAAGCCAGCCGAGGGACGCATACGGCCTCGGTGCTCACTGACCTCAAGTCACACAGCACTGAGCCACTTGGGTCTCGGCCTGACAACCAGCCAGCCGAGGGGCTC
>JAGPOY010004426.1:0-11950 GCA_018983105.1 Silene uniflora | reverse complement strand
GACAAAAGATCCGCAAAAAATGTAACTCGGCAAGCAACAAGCCCAAGCATAGCCATCCCAAACCATACACAAATCCACTATTCATACTATTCACTTGTGAATAGTTGAAGGGCTTGTAGACTTTTATTAAGGTGTTGATTCGGTTGTTTGTACATGTTAACTGCACATCTTAGTGAAACTTTTGTTGTATATTGTGATGATATAATCACCTGAAAACACCTTATCTCCAAACACCCATAGCATGCACCTAGATTGATTGTGACCTTTCCAATTTCCGACCCTCCCGAAGGTGGTGGCTTATGCGATGATGGTGGTGACCGTGGTGACTATGCGATCATCAAAGGTGTTGGCAGCCAAACAAATTAAAGAGCAACAAACATTAATTTGTGAAAAAAGAAAAAGGAAAAAAAAAGGGGCCAAAGAAACACCGAGGAAACAAAGGCCCAAAATTAAATAGAGAAAAGATCCGCAAAAAATGTAACTCGGCAAGCAACAAACCCAAGCATAGCCATCCCAAACCATACACAAATCCACTATTCATACTATTCACTTGTGAATAGTTGAAGGGCTTGTAGACTTTTATTAAGGTGTTGTATGTATTCTCTCTACCTTTGTGTGACTTCCCATGTTGTGTATGTTCCTCCTTCAATTCACTCTAGGGTATAATCGTGTTGATCAATATCCAAGAGCGAATAATCTCGATCAACTTAGAAATTTGAGTTGAGTTCCAGACTTCCAGCTTAGCTCGAAACTCGTCGAGCTTAAAAAATTGAAGCACAAGTTTAACTCAAAAAAGGTGTATGTTTTTCCTCTCAAGGTGTAACCCAGTTGATCGTAGTTTGGATGGAAATAGATTCAATATTAGCTTAGAAATTTGAGTCAAGCTCAAACTTAACTCAGAATTAGTCGAGCCTAAAAGTTAAAACTCAAGTTGGACTTAGAAAAGGTTTGAGCTCAACTTAAACTCATCAAATCCACTCTATTTTTACTTATCAGGTTATTTTCTTTTTCTTTTTGACTTTTTTTTATCTAACTAAAATCCAAAATCCAAAATTATTTTAAATACACTATAATTAGAAATTTTTAATAAATTGTTATCGTATATTTATAAAATACCAAAATAGCGAATAATTTAAAAATTAATTAATATAACCATAATTTATTAAAATCTAAACATTATGATATATCCACGACATAAATACTCATTTAAGGCGGAACTTTCCGTCTTAAGCTTAAGACAGGTGAAAGTATCATACCATTTGTGTATATAAAAACAAATATATTGTTTTTTCCTATTCATTTTTACATATACACAACTGGTATGTAATTGACCGGCTTAAGATTAAGATAGATAGTATCGTCTTAAGCGAGACTTACGGTATCCATGAGCTTTTAAAAAGGAAAAAGGTCAATCAAACGAAGATGAGCCTTTTAGGGCTAATAACAATGGTCACTTCAAAAGAACAAGTCCAAAAGGAAGAGACCAAAATCAATTAGTAAAAGGATTTGTGGATCATGTTTTAAGGCAAATGAGGGACTAGATGCATCCTCTATCAACCAAACCAAGCCACTACACTTCCGACATATATGCTTAACCACATAACATTAGTGAAAGTCCCACTTCCATGTTGCATTTCTATCAAAGGAGATCATAAGTCAAGATTTTATGATAAATGATTAATTAATTAGATTTAATAATCATGCATGTATGGACCTTGCAATCCTTCAACTTATATGCATGATTGAGTTTCAATCTTAGGAAAACTTATCTAAGATGGTTTTACAAATGAAACTAACTTATTAACCTATAACAAGTGGGAGTTAGAATTTGCTTTTACACGGACGAACGAGTAATAGTACAAGTTAAACTCGAAAAAAGTTCAAAAATTTTAGGTAAAAACGAAGTTTCATCTTTCAGAAATCGCCCCTGCTATCTTCTGGCCTGACCTTGGGTGTTACCGCTCCGGAACCAAAATCAAAAGAACCCAAAGACCAAACAACCTCATATCCCAAAATCAGAGATTTGGCCAGCTAGAAAGGGGACCAGACCTAACTTGAATAGAATCCATTATTAGGTTCGGTTCTTCCCAGTTTCGGTCTGGATCGTTTCGACTAGCAATAGTTTTATAGGTTTTTTTTAGTTGAGAATGGGCCGGATCGGAGACTCGTCACCTTTTTTTGTGAACTCAAAAACTATACCGAATCCGCCCGAGTTGTCAATCCTACTTTGTAAACGCCCCTAGGTTCACCATTACCTAAAACAAAATGAGAATTACATACAAGTTTGATTTGACTGTCCCTAAAAAACTGTGTCCTACAAAACTTGTGTTTCCGCAATAATAGATTGATGTGCTTAGCCATCAAGTGACACTGATCAATACCCATGACGTGCTTAGCTCTTGGGACACAATGTTGAGGTTAAGTGACAGTCACTTCAGAACATACTAGCAGTCTAGCATCATTGCGGAGCCAGACCCCAGCAGGAACGAAAAATCTCGAGACCCGCCGTGGTGTACTGCGGAAAATGTCCATTCTAGCATAACAATTTAGGACGATATTTTGTCTAAAAATAAAATTTTAGAATGACATTTCTAATTAACAAATCATAAATCATTTTTTAGATTAAAATGCCTTCTTGTTGGAAATATATGGATACTATAACATGGGTGAAGTGATGAACCCATTGTTTATTCTTTTAGTGGGCCAGATGGGATAGCCCGTCTCACAATAGTCATATCCAAGTCCAACCCAATTACTACTATATCCGAGCTTGTTCAGCCCACTACCCATTTTTATCAATTTTTAGCTTTCCAACTTCGGAAAAATAAGGGCAAGGTCATTTTCGGGTCAATAATTATCTGGCCATTTTTATTTGGGTCATTCTTGGTCAGGTCAATCCCGGTTGAGTCATTTTGCATCGTTTTGGGTAAAAATTCTTAAATAACTAATTTCGGGTCTATCGAAACATTTTTGGGACAACAATTATTCGGCCATTTTGGTTCTGATTATTCTGGATCAGGTTAAATATCGGTTGGTCACCTCACATCATAATTTTGCTTTAAATAATTCATTTTGGATCTATTCAATCATTTCGTGTCACTTCAAGTTTAGGTTAGATCATATCACTTTTAGGGTCCGATAAGCGCAAGTCTTATCAAATCGAGTTTGGTTACACTTTTCAAACCATTTTCTAACCTCGGGTTAGCCTTATTGAGTCGGATCAGCTTTTCGCAATTCCACCCCAACAAAATATTTCACTAACCCCGAACAGAATTACTGATGCTGAATATTTCCTCCTTCCAAATTCTCAGCAATGAACAAACTTTTGAAACCCTCCATGATCATCCACAATTCAATTCAAAAACAATCACTAAAACTCCTAACTTCATTAATCCACACACCCAATTCATCATCATTAACACCAAACAATAATAATCTCTCAAAAATCCGACATTTTTCAACAATAAATTCACACCCAAATGATCACATTCCAATTCCAAACCCATCAACAACACCAATCGATGCCGGGTCTTCGATACGAAAACCGCTTAGTTTATGGCCTGGTGTGTACCATTCACCTGTCACAAATGCATTATGGGAAGCAAGATCCAATATTTTTGACAAGGGTGTTGGAAATGTGACAGTTTCTGAAAATGGGTTGGTTTCAAAAACTCCAAGTAATAGTAGAACAAGTGTTGAGTATAAGTTTTCAGAAGATTATGTGTTGAGAGAACAGTATAGAAATCCTTGGAATGAGATTAGGATGGGTAAATTAGTTGAAGATCTTGATGCTCTTGCTGGAACTATTTCTTATAAGGTTGCCCTTTTTTTTGTTTTTTGATTATCTTTTTGAAATTGTGAATTTGATGCTGAAATGGGTTTTTTTGTTTGAGTATTTTGGTTTATTGGGTAATTGTGTGAAGTAATTTGATCAGTGGCGGAACTAGGGGGGCTAGTTGGGGCATTCGCGCCCCTAAGCAATGGGAAAGTTGAATTCTTTAGTTGAAATTTTCGATTTTTTTCCCGAGTTTACCTTGTTTCATTTATAGTTCGCGTTCCTTGATACGAATCCTGGTTATATTGCTAGAGGATAGAGGTTGCAAATTGCCAAATTGGTAGTGCATTCTTGATTAGTTTGCTTTAGTTGATAATGGGTATTGGTTAGCCAAGACTAGAGCTTATGATGGCATAGCCGCATAGGTAATGTGAATTGTGATGACATCAATGTCATGCCAACAACGTTACCACGACAATAACATTATCCCAATGCCTCAAGTGTTTCCGTAGATAGTGGAGTTTTGCCCGGTTGGGGTATTGGGTTGGAAGAATGTAATGATAGTGAATTAACAGCAAAAATGGCCGTTTTCACATGACTCGGAAAGAAAGTGGCATTGAGAATTGCATGGAAGGACTTCTGCCATGGTTGTAACTTGTAAGGGGTTTTACCTTACTACCTTTATCTTTCTACTAGACCAAAGGCCGATGATTGTAGTAGCTATTAATGTACTAGAGGTTTCACATTTCTTCTTATTATGTTACATTATCAATTTATCATTGCATGAAGCAATTCCGCAAAACATGGTTTTTTTTAGACAACTGTTCCGCAAAACATTTTGCTGCTTAGATTGATGATCATTTTTTGTCATTTTCATGATTGAGCAGCACTGTTCTAATAATGATGGCATGGCAAGTGCTCTTATTTTGGTCACTGCTTCTGTCGATAAGATTCTTCTCAAACGGCCTATTCGGGTTGATACTGACCTTAGATTAGTTGGTGCTGTTACATGGGTTGGGAGGTCATCCATGGAGATGCAGCTGGAAGTTTTGCAATCCTCTCTAGGTACTCTTTCTGTCATAAACTCACAATGTTATTTAGCAGACCATAGTTATACAAATATTCGGCACTTGGATGATGTGTTCACTGTCAAGTGGAATTTCTTTCATTTACTTTATACACAATGTCTCAATAGGAGGACTCCGTTGTAACCATGGTATATATCTCAGTTTGAGATATACCTCGGGACACCATCATTGCGGCCTAATCTGTGATTGGGTGCGTCGTAAATTTGACACTATCGAGTTAGAATATCTCTGGTTTACTCTATTCTCACATGTCATAGTAATAATACTAGTAATCATGGTATTAAATCTTAGTTTGAGGCTTAAACCTGTAATCAACTACTGATCACGGTCATGTCATGAATGATGCGACCAATCTGCCTAGAAAATGGAAATATGGTCATGGTAATCTTCGACTCATGATAATTCGGTCACTGTAGTGTCGTGATCCAGATATAATACCATGGCAGGAAAAAAAACGTGCTCTTTTGATACCTGTATCTCCTTTGGCTGTCAACATTAAATACTCCTTTTGCAGATTCTTCTCAGTTGACGGATGAACAAGCTCTTGTAGCGAATTTCACCTTTGTTGCTCGTGATGCTGAGACTGGAAAATCAGCTCCGATAAATAAGATTTCACCTGAAACAGAACAAGAGAAACTGCTTTGGGAACAAGCAGAGGCAAGGAACCAGATGAGGAAATTGAAGAGAATGGAAAAGAGGAGTGAGATGGACAGCCAAGAGAGTAGAAGATTTAGTGAACTGTTGAGTGAAGGGCGGATATTCGTTGATATGCCAGCTTTGGCTGACAGAGATAGCATTCTTATAAGAGATACTTGTCTGCAAAGCTCCATTATTTGCCAGCCACAGCAACGGAACATACATGGTCGAATATTTGGTGGTTTTCTTATGCGTAAAGCCTTTGAACTTTCTTTCGCCACAGCTTATACCTTTGCCGGAGCAGCTCCTCGTTTCGTTGAAGTTGATCATGTTGATTTCGTTAAGCCTGTAAGCTCCTACCTTCGGTTTTGATTCTTTGTTCTACTTCTAAGTTCTAACTGTCTTATAGTAATATATTAGCAAGTCTTGTACTTCGTATAAGACAATTTCACATGTGAGTCACCCAAATTTTATGTATTCCGCCTTTAGCTACAAGGTTAATGATATGATATTAAATATCAGTTTGAGCCTTGATTTTAAAATTACTCGTTGTGGCCATATCACCTCAAGACAGGATCACGATAATCCTCTTGATAACTGGTAATTAATGGGTTGGGCTCACATGCAAGACCGTCTTATATAATATTTTGTGATAACGTATATAGTTAGTTGGTTCATCTGCTGGCTCTCTATTAGTTATGAGTGTGTAACTTCACATTGTTTCTGAACTCTTAACATGAATATCTTATCAGAATAAACATGTGAGTTTGGCTTGTAGGTGGATGTTGGGAATTTTCTTCGTATGAAGTCCTGTGTACTGTACACAGAACTTGAGAACCAGGCTCGACCGCTTATCAATGTGGAAGTTGTTGCTCATGTCACTCGCCCTGAGTTAAGGACCAGTGAGGTATGTCTAATGTTTGCTGTCATCCTACTTTATGTGATTCTGTGTAGATCTGGCAAACCCTGGGTTTTCAGGTCTGTTAGTGTTTTACTATGCACTGCAGCTCGGATAGGATCTAGATCATCTAGTCATTTCAGTTCCATGTTTTATGTTCCTGTCAATCTGTCATGACTCCGGGGTTATGCGCCTTAGGTCTACTTTAGGTGGGATTTCAAATGAGTCACCGATCATATCGGGTCAGATTAGTATCAGGCCTAGCAAAGTTTGGGCTAGCTGGCGGTCAGAGACCTGTTCAACTTGAGTCTTGGATCATTTTTGTATTCTTAGGTTCAAGTCCAGGATCATATTATACAGGCCAGGTCAATTTGGTTATCTGGTGTACAAATTGTCGTTAACATTTCCTATCAACATATGTGAAATCTGCATCAGGTGTCGAATAAATTCTACTTTACCTTCACCGTCTGCCCAGAGGCTGTGAAAAAAGGGCTGCAGATACGCAGTGTTTACCCTGCCACTGAGGAAGAAGCAAGACGGGTGATTGAGCGTATGGATGCCGAAGACTCAGATGATGAGCATCAGTGATGCACCCTCAACAGTCCAAAACTCCAAATAACCAAATTTTTATTTGAAAGCAGGTGACCATAATTTTTATCATCTTGGAATGGTATAGCCGTTATAGCTAACTAATTGATTAGAAACAGAAGGACTACTCCCTTTCGAGAAAAAATGGCAAGAAGTTCTCGAATTTGTTCTGTAAAGTTGATGCTGGATATCAAATCTATGTAATAGAGAATTTCTCATTCTTTATGCCTGTAGTTCTAATTTGGCTGCAACTTTCAGATACTTCAGTTGGTTAACTTTCAGCTTTCTCTTCTGATTTAATTAGGCATGACTCGTGCGAGCCTTTTAGCTCTTTTGTTTCCATTTACTATGATTCAGAACTGTTGCAGTAACATTAACTTAATTTGCTAAGCAGGATGTGAAGCCTGAAAACAAAACCCGTCATTTGATGACAATCAGAAAACGGCTACTTATTACCAACATCAAAGCAACCCTCTAGACAACTAATCTTGACCTTAATCTAAAACTTTAAGAATGACTTGCAAACAAGCGAATATCCTCAATTCGAGGAGTTAAACCGAAGAAATCCACAAGTCATCGCAGCATAAAGCTGAAAAGGAGACAAAGTTAACTAAGAAAAACTCATTGCCGAAGTTACAAATTTGACATAATTAAGGTACATGCGATTGCAATACGCTCTTGCGTCATAATAAACAGTACAATATATAGATTCGAAGTACATACACGCTCTTGCGTCTTAATAAACAGTACAATATATACACGCCATGATAATACGCTCAAACAGCTTCGTGATTCATAATGGTTGAGCGAATTCCAAAACCCTAGCTCATAGCATAATTTATGAAACTTACGGCATTACATATTTATCGAACAGTTATCCTGAGTCACCTTACAATTGGGAATTCCTAGATGAAAAGTACACATCATTTAATTAAACGCTTGACAAACACGGGGAGTTTAGCTGAGATAGTCTCAAGCCTCGTTCGCTTTATCACTTTCTTCTCCCATATGTTTGTGGAAGTAAACTTGACATCAAATCTATCACTTGCACAGGTCATATATCTATGGAATAACTGCAACTGCAATCTAGGCTCATGATTCCTGCCAGGAGGAAATGGAAATCCTTGGAGTAGATAACTTCGCGGTGTAAGCTGAGGAATCCTGACAGGAGGGAATGGAACTCCTTGGGGTAGATAACTTTGCGGTCTAGGCTCAGGAATCCTGACAGGAGGAAAAGGAGCTCCTCCAGGTAGATAACTCTCCCCCGTCTTTGGTATTCTAGTAACATCCTGCCATAAACAAAACATCTTTATTGATAAGAGCCCGCAAGTATGTAACTTTTGGGGTATTATAATGTACCCTTTCTGCGCAAACAGGAGAACTAACCTCAGGACAGCCACGCAAAGTTGACATTGAAGATAACTTGGTCTCAATAGCTGAATTTAGAGAATCTGCGCAAAATAAGGAAAGTTCAAGACATTACACCTCGACTCCTAAAAAGATGAATGATCGAATTGAAGAATCTGTGCATCAAACTAATGCATGTTTTAAGGTGTAACATCAAAACCATCAACCAAATTACCTGTATCCTCAGGCTTTGGACTGGGGAACAACCTGGTACATGATACGAGGGCAAAATTACTAAGAGAAAACCGTAGATCATCAACACACAAACAAGCCCGGTATTGTAGCACTTTCCATATATATAAAAAAAAAAGTGAGAGTACCTGTTAATATAATCCGGTTGAATATGCTTTTCCCGCAGATCATTCGGCACAAAAAGGAGTGCCCATGGGAATATAGTTGCAGTAAGTCCAGTACGCTGATGCACCAAGTAATTACCAGTGTCAAACTGTCAACTACAAACCGGAACACACCGAAAATAATACACCAGCCTACATACAACTATACAGGTGATACAACTGCGGTTTTTATATTTCGATGCATTATTGTAGAACTTTTAAGCTTTCTTGTAAAGTTTGAGTTTTGAGGTAACGTCTCCAAGCTCCTTGGCATAATTTTTGAGCCCAAGAAATTACAATGTAACTGTAACTCAGAAACAATATATATAAGCTCGGTTATATTTGAGGACCCAAGAGTGATTTAATGTGGATTTGCGACTGTTTAGTCGAATATGCAAGCAAAAAATATAAAATCAACAACGCAATATTACTCCCATATTAACTACGAAAATCACAATATTAAAAGAATAGTTTGTTAACCTTGACAGCGTAATCCGGCTCATAATGAGAACTTGGAAGGTCAGCCTCAAAAAATCTGAAAGGGCACAAATTGTGAACAAGAGCCAAAGGAAAGCAAACAAAATCAATGGCAAATTAGTACTCCGAGCTAAATATACTGCTTCTTCCTATTGTTTTCCTTCCATCTTATTTATCAGGTCTTCAATACAGCACTTTGACCATATTTTTCAACATTTATATATTACCGAGTCTTTTTATTTGAAATGTTGTTTTCTTAAAAGATCTTGAATTAAAAATGTGAGTTTTAGTTCCATAGATAAAAAAAATTCTATATTTTCAATATACAAGGTGAAATGGGAAGAAAAAAAGAGGAGCACGGGTCCGCCTGACCAACTAGTGTTGCCTGGCCGTCCTTTCTTTCACCAATGCTAGCTCGCATATGGCCTGCTTTTTAACCGGACTGGTGTAGGGCTCAGGATTGTGAATGAAAAGATTATACCTTCCATGTATAATTACTTGGGAAAATTACTTTTTGTCAACATGTCATCCAAAATCCATACCAAAAGTCTAAGGAATAATAAATTTCTCTCTACTATTCGCAAAAACATGACTTATTTCTACAAAAAAACACTACCTTTTGGTTTAGATTTTGAATGAAAAGCTGACATATGAAGGTGTTTGGAAAAATGTAGAAGATATAAATAGGTACTCTGTATATGATATCAATTTACTCATATTTAAAAGCAGAGGGCCACAAACTGAAAGAAGTAATTATTCGGAGAAGAAATTCCTCGCTTGCAAGCAACTTCATGAAGCAGGAAAGCAATGTCCATATATGTTAGCCTAGGAGTTTGTACCTGAGGGGGAACAAAATGGTAACGATTTGACGAAAAGAAAACCAGCTTATGTCCAGCGACAGCAAAAACAACAACAAAACTTGACAAAGACAATGAAGATGGGGTTGAAGAACATACGTGGGAGTAATCAAGCCTAATATATGCAACAAGCTTATGCCCAGCAACAGCCAAAATATCGAGTAGCTTTGAAAGCTCCTCATGCATACTTGTCCTTAACTTGAGGATATTAAAATGCTTGTACAGCTGGTCGAATAAACAGTCTTCACCTTGTACAGATGAGGAAAAGAAAATCTCCGGAGCGACCAAAAACATTGAAGCTAAGTGAACAAGTTGCGCTCTACGTGCATAATTGACTATTGCTGCTCTGACACGTTCGGTGTTTTGGTTATGTTTCACAAGCATCCTAAGGATTTCCAAAGGTACTCTCTGTAAAGAGTCCAACACGCATACAAGTGTACCAATGAATAAAACGGAGACAGTGATAACAACTTTTTGGAAAATACTCAGAGTAGAAGACAAACTGTTTGATGACAGAGGAAGACAAGCATGTCGTAAATTGGTTTCCGGTGGGACGGCTTATACAGATGATAATGCTGATTAAAATCATATCTGGGCAATGAAAAATAGTACGATGGTTAACATACAAGGCTTAACTACATATATATTATAAGATGAAATGAAGCTTGTTCATAAAAAGAGAGAAATTACGCAATTTGTGCAAGGGTGAGGTCGATAGGAGTGGCCTGTTTAAGATCAAACGACTTAAAATCACAGACAACATCAACATTTTCACCCCTTTCAACAAGGTACTTGGTAATATTGGGAGCCCACCTCCACCCACAAACGGCCTCATGGAGCAGTGGCGATGTCGACTGCAATAAGCATCCGAATCAATAATAACAATCCCTTCGCCTCAATCATTTGTTTACTTTTTATGAAGATACTACTCGGACAGGGCCCAAGTAATACGGAGTAACTATTAAAATCAAGTACCTCTTTCCTGAGTTTAAACTTGTCGACCATCTTCACAAAAGCATCTATGTCATCATTCATAAAAGCACAATCAACTTGCCGCCCTTCTAAGGGTTCCTCTTCATGGAAAGTAATAGGCTAGCAAGGAAAATAAATGTAAATTAGCTATTTAGCTCCGGAGTCCGGGTCTCCGGCAACATCATATTAGTAACAGAAATTATTTCCAGTGTGCTGCTTCTTACGCTTATGACTAATTTAAATAATATTTCATAAGTTTCACGTTGTGTCCGTGTCAACCTAAGAGCATAAATGGGTCGGAATGTCTTAACCCTAAGACACTAACTCCGTGTCAGGTTTGTGTCGTGGTTTCGAATTAGGTCCATGATTGAGCATCACGTGAAATTAGCTCAAACAGCGGCAGGGCATTGGAAATAGAAATAAGCATCCGTCTCAATCATTTATTACACTTTAGAGGGATAATTCTCATACTACCCCTAAAATTTGCATTTTTTCCCCCAAATGCCCGTTATATCTCTTAATCACGATTCCATAAAGCTGTGATTTTTTTTCAAAACTTGTAGATCGACAATCATTTTGAAAAAAAAAAAAAAACTCATTTTTTGAGTGTGATCAAAAATAAAATACGAGTTTTTTCAAAGAGGTCTCGAAAAATACGATTTTTTTTTCAAATTGAAGATCTCGTAAAGACCTTTTTTGGAAAAAATATTTGCGGATTTTCCATATCGTATCTAAGAGATATGATCTGTTAAATTTTTTTTTTTTCAAAAGTAGGGGTATTCGGGGCAAAACTGCAAATCCGATAAGTACCATTAGAATTATCCCCTTTTTATTCCTTGCGAGAGTATTGTAATTAGAGTTTAACAATTGATTGATTGAGACGCAAGAGTAATGAATAGCCCAAAAGTGTAGGTTAG
>JAGPOY010004425.1:8167-20119 GCA_018983105.1 Silene uniflora | reverse complement strand
ACAATCCGAAAGTCTTGAATTTTTCGGGTTAATTATTAGTGTTGCACGAAAATGTAGATTTCTAACATTTTACGTGAAGATTGTCATATTGCCACGGTTAAAAAACTCCTTGTATATAATGAGGGTAAAACGCTAAATGTGTACACTAACTCGCACTCTTGACACGAGCTTGACTTATATCGGCTATAAACTCGCCTATGTTCTTGTATATACGGAGTAAAAAATACGGTAACCCGCGTAATATAAAGGTTGTCATACAAGATAGTAAAGAGAAACGCGAATACTCAAAATAGACCGTTGTACGACAAATAAGGCTAAATACTGTCATCCGCAGCAGTTAATGATGCATGGTGACTATTAGAGAATGCCTTGGAGAACAATCCAAGAATATTCCACGAGATAATATCCTAACAAATATATTATCTACGATAATATATTTTCCTAATATTCCTAATATAATATTCTATATAATATTCTCTAATAGTGACTATATCTACGTTACATCTACAACAATTTTACACAAGACGACAAGTAAAAGGGACATTATACCTGAAGTTGTGATTCGAGACAACGAAGCATGACAGCCGGAATAATTCCCCTAATACCGCCCCCATCAATACTTAAGATTGTTATAAGCTTGCCATAATTTGGAGGACCAAGCTCTCGGTTGCTAAGAGTATTAGCCATCTCTTGAACAAGAATACTTAATTCTATCGGAAACCTCCTTATTTATAAACAAGTTATTGTACTCTTAGGTAAGCCTTAATTACTTAATTAGATCCAACATCATTATATTAATAATTGGTTGTTTGCGTAAGACCCGGGAATTACACCATTCTAATATTGGTAGAATTGGTTTGAGACATGTTAGCAATAGTACTACTTAGAATGGTCCTTTGAGAACAATTAGGAGTTAATAATTGCTAATGAACACAGATTACCTGAACACATACATGGTCTAAGTACAATTCTTGTCCCTTACAGAAGCACATATTATGAGTTTGTAGTTTAGGACATTAATATTACTTCTTGTTTCGATCATTTGTTTACTTTTAGGGTATTATTATTAGCACAAAGGTCAGGAGAAATGAGAGGACGACAAGTGAACAATAATAGATGTGAATAGGGCTGTTCGTCGGTCCGGGACCGGACCGGCCTGGACCGTTTTGGTTGGACCGAAGACCATACTTTGCAAAAAAACTTGGACCGTGGACCGGACCGTATTTACTTCGGTCCGGTCCGGGTTGGACCATAAAAATACATGGACCGGACCGTTATGGACCAAAAAGACCGAACTGGACCATTAAGTAGTGTAAAAATATAACCATTAGTTCATGTAAACGATAATATTGAAGAATTAAATATAATTCTGGCTAAAATAAAATAAACCAGCTAAAGAAATATAAAGTAATCCAAAGAAAATACATAATCGACTAGTTTTAAAACAAATACTTATACTAACTACGTATACTAAGTCTAAGTTCGGTCCAATTTGGTCCACATGTCGGTCCACGGTCTCTTAGGTTCGGTCCAGGACCGGACCGAAGACCAAATTATCCCTTACACGTGGACCGTGGACCGGACCATTTTATGTTTGGTCCGGTCCGGTCCGGACCAAAGTATGACGGTCCGGTCCAATTTTCGGTCCGGACCATTTAGTGAACAGCCCTAGATGTGAATGGTCAAGTTTCTATATTCCTAACATTTCCGTTTCGAACAGTGGCGAAGCCATGATTTTAAGTCGGCGGGGCGAAAATTTTCAGCGGGGGCAAAGTGGTAATAATATAAGGAAATCTCGAAAAAAATTCGGAAATTTTAACTAAAAATTTTGAATTTTTCGAATGACATCGGGGGCGAGCCCCCTTGCTAGCGTAGCCCCCCCTCGCTTAACTTGTTTAACTAAGGCTCTGTTTGGTAAATGACATATTGGCCAAATTTCAACATATTAAAAAGGTTTAGCATGTTTGACTTACGAATATACTATTTAGAACGTTTGGTTAATGACATATTGAAATAGCATATTGGGGTCTAATACTCCAATATGTTATTTTGCAATATGCTGCTTCTACTATCATATTTGGTTAATTAGCAAATATTAGAAAGAAAAAAATTGTCTTTTTTACCCCAATTAAAAATTACTAACATCTCTTTTATATATTTAATAAATAATTTGTCTATATCCTCATTTGTCCTTTTACAAAGAACCTAAACAATCTGTTAATCTAAAACTGTCAATTACCAAACATACACCTCTAAAATAATTATGCTAAATAAATTTGCTAATTAAACCTATTAATTCATTCTCCTAATCAAATCTGTTTCTACTAATATTAATCTTCTATTTACCAAACAGTGCGTAAATGTACTACAATTAATGAATTCGCATTAATTATAATTATAATTTTCTCCCTCCATACTAGAAGAACCAATCTATTTCGGTGTTTGGTAAACGGCGGATTGATAAATTTTCAGCATATTCAAGCTTATTAGCATGTTTGACTTACAAATCTACTGTTTTATTGTTTGGTAAATGACATATTGAAACAGTAGATTGAGCTCCTATCTACTGTTTTCCAATATGCTGCTCCCCCAGTATGCTCAGTTTAGTAGATTGTTGATAATGAATCTATACGCCATTTACACATACACATAACAATCTATATCAACTTAAATCCGCTAATTACCAAACACTTCTACTAAATCTACTGATTGACATATATTAGTCTAACCTGTCAATCCAATCTGGCATTTATAATCTACTTAACCAATCAGCTTCTACTAATAATAATCTGCTGACTACCAAACATGCTCTTATCCTCTTTTCTTTTTGGATTTGTATGATTGTCAAAAACCCACTCATTTAAGTATCCTAATTTCACATTTTCACCATATGATTCACATCACATTACACAATCAATCTCAACTACCATTTTTTATGCAAATGTCGATCCACCAACAAGCCAGGTGGAAATAAGCGTGTTCTTTTTGTCCCTTATCGTTGATTATTGACTAGGTGTATAAGTTAATTATAGCATAAAATACATTAATACACATAAGATTAATTTATGTATAGATTCTATAATTACATAATTTATGGGTGTTAAGAGTTAAGACGGAGTAGTTGATTACTTATAAAATTACGTATTCAACTGAGAACGTGCATGCACACTGCATTTCTTAATATAATCAATTAATCATAGGATATAATCTAGACTTGGCCACATATAGATTATCATGGTAATCACGTAAATTCATTTAGGATAAGATTTCCAATGTAATTGCATCATTAAACTATACAATTCAAATCTTATAGACTTGGGTTTCTTACTTCTCAATAACTTGTGGGTTTCGAATTTGTAATTTGTAATCGAGTTGATTAAAAAGGACAGTTTAAATCAAATGTCGAAATACTTTGAAAGCTGGTCAATAAGTAACATCGATCAAATGCCGACGTGTTACGGGTTGTATGTCGTATTTTCTCGTTCGATTCCTACGTCATTTCATAATTTTTTTTTCATTTTCTTGCAATGACGAAATATGAGATGAGATGTGTTTGATGACAAATGCCGATAATTACGTTACGAAGTTACTTGTATGAGTTGTATCACTTTGTAATTGTGTATGGCTCGAGTCTATGCCAACGTTTATGATGGACTAGAGAAGACAATGGGTCGTGTCGTGCCAGCCCGGGTCCCGACCCGTCGTGCCTAGCCGCAGTTTACACCCATCCTAGACACGATCAATCGTGCTTTCGGGTAGTGTCGTGCCGTGCCGGCCCGCTTTTCCCACCCCATCTCCCACCATGGCCCACCCTTGGCCAGGTCAAAGTTGGATCGTGTTGTGTCGGCCGGTCATACTTCGGGTATTTTTAATTGTTTTTTAATTATTTACCCCTAAAACAGGTCAGGTATTATCGTGCCAAGGCCCAGGTATTATCCCCTCTCATGCGTCGTGGCCCGCCCCCTAACCCGTCATGCCAGACTCGGGCCGGCCCGCACTATTTCTTGGACTCGTGTCGGGCCGGACTCCCACCGTGCCTTGGCCCGAAATGTCACTCTATGATGGACCGGTTGATGATCTTATGGGCTTCTAGGCTTCACGGATGGGCCTATAACTCTAGCAACTCCTCTAGATACAAACTCATACACTAAAGTGACAAGATGTTGGGTTAAGCCCAATGAATCAACTACATGTTCTTCGTGACTAATAGACTAAGTAAACAGGTCAGTTGGATCAGGGTCGGGCTTGCATCGGGTATATTTTGAGTTTGCAAGATTTCGGGCCAAGTTAGGTAATTTTCGGGCCAAGCAAGTTATTTATGAGTAGTTATTAATGTACACCAATAAATATTCAGATTGGGTTATATAGAACCTAGTCAATTTTGTCAAATCTAGTAACCACGAACCAGTACCTATTGTATTCTTTTATTGTATCATTATTACTTGAATGCTCAAATATAGTGAATTGAAACGAAGGAAAGAAGTATTAAAAGGTAATTGTACATGGTTATTGAAATTCACTACTCCCTCCCATTCACTATAATCGCAACATTTGGGTTGGACACAATATTTAAGGAAAATTATTAAAATAAGAGTAATAGAATTGTGTGGGAGAGGGATGAATTATTATGAGTTAAATAAAGAATTGTGGGGTCAAAACATTAAAGAAAGTAAAAAAATAGGAGTAAAAGAGTTGTGTGGGGTTTGGTGAGAGGAGAGAGGGATGAATAAAATAAGAGTAAAAGTTACCAAAAAAGGAAACGTTGCAATTACTTGAATAATCCGTTTCTGTAAAGTGTTGCAATTATAGTGAATAGGAGGGAGTATAATTGTACACTTGGACGTTAGTATACTTGTATAGCAACAACTTTTTTTTTTTGTTTCAATGTATAGCAACAATATGATACACCATGAATCACGTATTCACATAATCACAAGTTCACAATGATCTACATGCCCAAATGATCCTAGCCAGCCATTTGTTTCATGTTTCTTTTTTCATGCTAGTCGGATCTTATTCCCTTTTTCCTTATTTGAAAACTTTTGTGTTATCCAAATTCAATTTCATATAGGGTAGGGTGTTTTGTGTGGTATAAATTTATTTCGTTAATTTTGTACCAAAAAGAAAGGGGGACAATAGGCAGGCTAGGAGGGAGAATGTTATTACTCGTAAGTGGTGTACTATCCATCTAATTTGTGTGAAAATATTATTACTCTCATAATTATTCTATGAAGTATATTTTTCATGTGATTACTTTTGCTAATTCGCATAAATATGGTGCTATAATAATAATAATGATTTATATTAGGTAGACATCCACGCTTTGCTCAAAAGTGGAATAAGTACTATTTAGAGTGCACTTGGGTAATGATTGAAATTTCTTAATGAAATTTGTTCAATTGAGAAAAAGAAAATGGACATTTGAACAAATTTTAGTACAAATTTGAACAATTGAACAAACTTGTTTAATTGAAGCCACAACAATTAACAATTTCACATAGTTTATGTTAGGCCCTGTTCTTTTGGACCTAATTTCAGTTCATTTCAGTTCAGTTCAGCTCGATTCAGTTCAGTTCAGTTCAGTTCAGCTCATTCAGTTTAGTTCAGTTCAGCTCTTCTCTTCACAAATTAACTCTTACTTCAGTTCAGTTCAGCTCCAATAAGTTCAGTTCAGTTCAGTTCAGCTCCATTAAATTCAATTCAATTCAGTTAAGACAATTTCAGTCCAAAAGAACAGGGCCTTAATNTTTTTTTTTTTTTTTTTTTTTTTTGTCGTAGACTCTGTCATTTCACATGTCGGCCTCTTCAATATTCATTTTAGTATTTATCCAAAACAGTATCCTTGCGCCTATTTAGACTATTCTATTCATAGTTTCATATACTATTACTTGGCATATGCTTTGTACAAAAGAATTAACATAATTTATGTGATCTGGGTGGAAAATAATTAAACATTTAACACAAATTCTCATTTGTGACGGACACTATCCGTCACAAATGAATGACGGATACCGTATTCTCTCACAAAATACCCATTAAGAGTGAGTGGAGAAGCACATGGGGGGTGCACACCTTGTCCCCTCTACTCATTTCCTCTCACAAAATACCCGTCGCAAGATCCGACCCGTCGTAAGCAAGACTTACTGAACATTTAAACCCTCCTAAAGACTTTTTCTTTAGCCCTTGAGTAGGAAGAACATTGACTTTGTAGGAGTACTCTTCTTGTTCATTAAAATTGTAACATTAATTACTGTATATAAAAAATTATTGGGCAAACTAATTGAAAATGTTGTTGATATTAATAAAATGGTATAAATTGAAAGGGTAAAAAGAGAAGATAAAATAATAAAAAGGTACTTGTGGCTTATTTCTTACATTCTACTCTCTCTATGATTCTTAGGAATTGTCTCATACGATTAAAATACTCCTCATAAATCTTAAAAAATGAGACATTCCAAAGAATAGGAGGTAGTGCGCTACTTTAGGACTCTATTTGGTAAAACTACATGAAAAACTAAAACAAAAATGAAAAGTTAGCTAAAAAGAGAAGCTTAATTAGAATTTGGAGTCAATAAGGAATATTATATTACAAATGTATCACAAACTAAATGAAAATATAATCGATATTAGTGAAACAAGCTTCTTTACTCAAATAAGTTAACTTATTTCTCGCATCATAGGTAGCATTTCATTTTACCTATTTTTTTTCTATTTAAATAAACTACTTAGTAAACACTTGCACAAAGATTAGTTACCTAAATTTTGGTCAAATAACCTACCTGAAATGTTATACCAAACAACGCTTAAATAACTTACTTCTACTCTACCTACCAAATACTCAGGCCTCGTTCTTTCTACCTTAATTTCAGCTCATTTCAGTTCTGTTTCGCTCGGCTTCATTCAGTTCAGTTCAGCTAAACCCTATTCAAATTACTCTTACTTCAGCCTCGTTCAGGTCAGATTAGCTCAACTCAATTCCATTCAAATTAGTTCAGCTCCTTTCAGCCAAAAAAAAACAATGTAAGCTGAAATTACGAACAAATCTTGCCAACATGATATCTTTCTAATTCCTGAGAAAACTTGGTCTCGAAGAAAAATAAAGATATGTCATAACCGATATTCCTTTTGCCCTGATTATTTATTTACCTTTGAAAAAAATACCTCTCACAAAGAATAAAAAAAGGTAAACAAATAAATGAGACGGAGAAAGTATTTATCTATCAGTTTTTTTTGTACACCAGTCAATAATTTACACTTTCTTTTCTAGTAAAATAAACTAACTCATGTAGGTAGGGTTCATTACGTTCCTATTTAAGTTGCTTTTGTTTTTTTAATAATTATGAACTTGTTTGATAATCGCGTATACAATAATGGTAAACTATTGACCGAGAGCCCCCAAGGGTGGAGTCTAAGAGCAAGTCCAATGGTGTAGTTTAGGGACTTGCTTGCAATTTCTTAAAATTGCAAGCTAGTTGCTACACCATTGGAGAAGCACATGTGAATGGCTTAAGTTGAGCAACTAGCTTCATTAAGCTAGTAGCTTGAAATGGCCCACAATAACCAATAGGAAAATTAGTTTCATAAACTAAGTTCCATCGAGCTAGTATATAGGTTAGCTAAACCATTGGAATAGTTTGCTAGCTTTGAATTGTTGTAGCTTAGAAAATGATGTGGAATGGCCAAGCTAGTTGATTGTTGCTTACCATTGTACTTGCTCTAATGGACAAGCTTGGGTGAAATTTTCTCTTAAATTCAACAACGGGCTTGGGCCTGGCCTTAGGCCACACCCAAACGGAGGAGAAAAAGTCCACAACAGGGGCCCAAGAGGGTTCCACTCTAAAATTAATTGGTAATAGAGGGAGTAGCCCTTTGTAGTTCTTACCCTATTTTATCAATGTGGGACAACACTCACATGTGAGACTTTGAGTTTCTTCACACTCCCCCTCACATGTGAGGCCCACTTATCAGACTGTACAAATTCAACTGGGCAACTTTGCTCATCCAGCTGTAAACTTTGCCCAGTATTAACTCAGATCGAACCAACTGAGCAACTTTCCTCGTCCAGCTGCAAATTTAGCCCATGAAAACCCAAGTCTCTAGTCATGGGCTCTGATACCATGAAAGATGAACCATTTCAACCAAAACCTTAAGGTAACGGTTGAGGTCCAACAATTATATTTATTTGAAGGGCTCAAGTTCATGCATCCTCAAGAGTAATCTTTTGGAGTATTTATAGCATGAGCCTATACCTTATAGACTTCGAATCTGTCACTTTTGGGTAGCTTAGTAGATTACGTGGTTTACAGGTTATTACGTATACCCAAAGGATTACCCAACGCACATCAAAATTAGCGACTGTGAATTTCCCCGTAAAAAAAATTTGGGTAATTCTACATGGTAACCCTGTGTTTTTTCAGATTCTACGTGGTAACCTTACATTTTCAAAACACACACGTGGTAACCCTGTACTCTATAAATACTTATTTGCATGACCCTGAACTTGTATTCCGTCAACTTTTCCGTTAAGTAGCTAATGGAATGTGACATGGCTAATTTGATTTTGTATTTTTTTCTACATGATAACCCTGTGATTTAAACATTTCTATACGATAATCCTATTTTTGTACAAAACACGCACACTTAAAAACATATTCATTCAATTAATCATTTTTCTCTCGTTTTCACTAGATTACACTAAAAAATGTCCAATCTCAGCCATTAAATGACATGAGTACATTAAATCTCTTTCTTTTCGCCTGTATGGTTTTTTTTTTTTTTTTTTTTACTTTGGAATTTAAAGGATCTTGTTGTTAAAGGTTTTTCAATATCAAAAGAAGATATTTTATGAAGGATATCGCAGGAATGTGTTTGATAGATTTTTTTTTTGAACGACTCACTTTCTATATCTCCTTTTGTCTACAAGGTGAATAATTTTGTCTTCTTGGAGTTCATCGATTTGTTGGTTGAGAGACTTTGACTGAATGAATAGGCATGCGACCGAAAGAGGCAAATGATCAATGGGCGTTGGGAACAACCCGAATAATGAAATTAATAACATCAAGGAGGTGGAGGTGGAAACAATTCATTAAAATGCCTCTAACTCTTTAAGCATGAGCATATTAAAAGCGGATAGGGTAATAGAGTGAAAATGAAAGGGAATTGATTAATGGGTTATTCTACATAATAACCCTGTGTTTTTTAAAATTCTAGGTAGTACCTCCATTTTTCAACCACCCACATGGTAACCCTGAACTTATCAAAAAAGTTCTCCGTGACCATCAACTTTTATTCCGTTAAAAAAACTCCGTTAGTTTGCATGTTTTTTAGACTTCAAATGCTTAAATGGACAAGTAACTGTAGTTTTCTCAACTCAATTAAATAAATAAACCCCAAACTTTCCTTACAAGTAATTATATTATAGGTGTGGTAAGAGTATAAATCAGAATACTTTTATTATCATTATTATTATTATCATCATTTTTATTGCTCAAACAAAGAATATTAAAGCAGTAAATATACCGAAACACATCTTACCTTTGTTTTTGTTATTAAAATAATAATAATACAATGTTAATAATAACAATTATAAATCAATCTAATTTATAATAAACACAAATGTAAGATGTGTTTCGATATATTTATTACTTTAATATTCTTTGCTAAGCAATAAAAATGATGATAAGAATAATAAGGATAATAAAAAGCTTATGAATTATACTTCTACCACACCTAGAATATGATTATTTGTTAGGAAAAATTGGAATTTATTTACTTATTGAGTCGAGAAAACCAATAATTATTTGGTCATTTATGCATTTGAAGTCTAAAAAATAAGCACAAGCCCAATAAATATGCAAACGAACGGAGCATTTTAACGGAATAAGAGATCGAGGGTCATGGAGAACTTTTTTTTTACAAGTTCAGGGTTACCATGTGGGTGGTTGAAAAACGAAGGGTTACCATGTAGAATTCAAAAAAATACAGGGTTACCATGTAGAAAAACCCTTGATTAATTGAATGCGTATGTTTTTAAGCGTGCGTGTTTTATACAAAATAGGGTTATTGTATAGAAATTTTTAAAACACATGGGTTACCATGTAAGAAAACACAAAATTAAATTAGCTAAGTCACTTTACGTTAGCTACTTAACGGAAAAGTTGACGGAATATAAGTTCAGGGTCATGCAAATAAGTATTAATAGAGTACAGGATTACCACGTGTGTGTTTTGAAAATGTAAGGTTACCACGTAGAATCTGAAAAAACGTAGGATTACCATGTAGAATAACCCAAAAAAAATAAATTTGTTAAACGTGACCGTGAGTAAAGGATACAGAAAAAACGAAGATTTGAAGTAGTCAAGACGGTCAACGACACAAGTGAGAAGACGGAGTTTATCTCGAGGACATCACCCATTCACCATCTGGCAAAATAAAATAAACAAAAAAAGGAATAATGCGATACAGGAAGAATTCAAAAGGAAAAAGTAAAAGGTACGCCCAAAACTAGCGGGGTGTATATGCCGTATGGTACGACTTTGTACTCCAACTTCGCATATTATTCTACCAAATTAACCAAAATTAAAAAGATTTGCGAGACCAAAAAAACCCACAAAAAAAGGCAACAACTTTCTGGATTTCTGCCCGTTAACCCACCACCATTGTTGCAACTTACAGCTCTATTAAACACACTCTTTTACTTTACTTAGCTTGAGTTGAGTTGCTTGTTTTGTTGGAGATTTATTCAATATTTATATTAATTTATTAATATAATAATGGCTGAGGATTTCTGTTCTTATGACAAGGTAACACACCTTTCATCTTCTATGTTTTGTTTTAAGTTTTGGGTTTGCTTTTTTGTTTGTTTAATTATGTGGGTTGTTGTTATTTTGTGTTTTTGTTGGATCTTTTTGGTGGGATTTTCATGACATTTGAGCTATAGTATGTTCTGCTTGTACTTCTTAGTAAAGTATTCTCCGTCCGTCCCAATCGTTTGTTTACCTTTGATTGAAGTACTTCTTAAAGAGAATGTAAAAGGTAAACAAATGACGGAGATAAGGGGAGTAATTTTTATTTGCGAATTAGTAATTTCTGATGAGGGGAGAGGTAAAATTTGCTTCCTTTTTTGGTCTAAGTGATTCAGAATGATGTAAATGGTAGAAAGTTGCTTCCTTTTCTGGTCTAAGTGATTCAGAATTATGTAATTTGGTAGAAAATTGTTTCCTTTTTTGGTCTAAGTGCTTCAGATTCACTCATTTCTTATGAATATGAAGGAATGTTTTGTTAATGAGTCATGCTGATTTTGCATTCTGGGTTTAATGTAATGTAATGTAATTTCTGATTTGTTATCACATAGTTATGATTAATTTCTGCATCTGTATGTTTTTCTGAGAATGCAAAGTTTTTAGAGGGTTTAGTTTCAAAATCTGTAATGATTGTGTTAGGAGAGAATCCAAAGCAGTAAATTTGAATCGGGTTATCATTCACAATATTGCTTAATAGCCAGCAATATATTACAGTGAGTTAATTATATTGGTATCGCGATTAGTGAGATATGCATGTTTTATGTATTGCAGGATACATTTGCTGTGAAGCTTCCAAAGACGTCTCCTTTGATACTGAAGTTGATAGTGTTAGTCATTGCTACAGTTCTCGGCGTTTATATCTGTTCAGTTTGTTTAAGACAATTGACCAGCCAAACCAAGTCTATGATTGAAGTTTTTGAGAGGCCAAATTGGGTTACTGACAGCGTGAATGGCTCTTACTTGCATTTTCCTCAGCCAGTGACATTTAACAGGTAGTAAAGAATAAGAGTACTTTGAAGCAATTTTTTCATTAGTGAGTCTTAAGTAAAGCAATGCCACATGCGAGACCAACCCAAATGGTTGAGTATCCCTCATATGGTCTTAGGTTAATGATTGGTCTCACATGGAAGTTTTCGTGTTTTTTTTTTTT
>JAGPOY010004424.1:0-11952 GCA_018983105.1 Silene uniflora | reverse complement strand
GTTGATATCTAGGTTTAAAAGATGCCTCATATTATAATCATAGAATCACGCACCTTATTCAAATCTTCTGATGTGGGACAATTCTATTATTTATATGTAGTATATTTGTCATACCTATATTATTTTTCAATGTGGGACATATAACATACTATTGAAATACACCATCTTTAATATGCAAAAATTATACTTCGTATGAAATCTATAATCTAATGATAACATCTCTTACTACGAATATAATTATATTTTTTTTCATAATTTTTTTTACCAGTGTTGTATACATATTATTTTTCACTGAAGGTAAAACCACTTACTCTCGATCATTAGATAGGGTTCGGATATCTACATCGTACATATAGCGACTCATTATTAGTAAAATCTTTAGTTTTGTACTGTGTTAGGAGAATATCATAAGTAAACCTTACTTTTGTATTGTGCTTTGTAAATTAGCTATTGTTTGAAATGAAAACAACTTTATGTGTGTTAGTTGTACATTATAGGTTGCCTATGTGACACCAACATTAAATGATTTTTCCTTCTCTTATTCATGTTCTAACCCTTTTCCAAATAGTTCCCATCGATCTCCACTGTACTTTTTATATCATATCGTAGAGATAATATTACTTGAATAAAAAATAATATTTATAAGACTCGAAAAACTTTACTTTATATATCATATCGTAGAGATAATGATAGCGAAAATCTTAAGAGCTCTTAAAATATAATATTTATGAGACTCGAAAAATTTTTGGTTGATACATAAGGTCCAAATATGCCTCTTATTTATAATCATAAGATCACACCACCTTATACTAAACTTTCGATGTGGGACAATTCTACTATTTATATGTAGTATATTCACCACACCTACCTTATTTTCCAATGTGCGACAAAACAAACTAAAAAGTACACAATGTTACATACTAAGAAGTATATCATCTTTAATATGTGCAAATAATATGAAATCTATACTCTAATGATAGCATTTTTTACCACGAAGCTAATTATATTATTTGCATAATTTTTTTACCGACATTTTTTTGTCAAATGAAATGTAAGAGTTTTTATCTAAAAATTGGAAATATCACTTGAATATAATTTAGGAAATATATACTATGGTAATTAAAATATTTTCCACTTTTTTTTTTACATCAAAAGTATTAATTATGATACTTTTTGTTAATTGATTTTTGATGATGTGGACGCTCTAAAATCGCTCGAAAAAACTCTCTTTTATATATATATATATTGATATATTGATTGTTACTTTCACTACCCCGCCGTAATTATTGCTATTTTTACTACAACCGCATTCGTATCGATAATTTCACTACTCTTGTTGTTACTTCTATTACTTTCACTACCCCCGGTTCGTTTGTTGCTAATATTGGTACTTTGACTATTCAACTGAGTGATTACCCTTATATTACTATATCCAATGTTAATACAATTCTTTTCACTACTAAAAAAATTATTTTTACTATTTAGGCATGCAATTTTAAGAGACTTATATATTTATATAAATATATTACATATATGCATTAAATCAAACCCCAAAAAAAAAAAAATTATGGCATTTTTTTTTTTTGGAAATCTAACTTATTTATTTACATTTTAATAGTTTCCAAAATATAACATACTAATATAATTATATTCGTGTATGTTAAAAAATTAACATCTTCTTTATATAATTAATAATTTAATACAATAAGTTGGGCATGTTTATTTTAAGGAAAATCTCTATATTCTGATGTTTTCTAAATTTATACTTAAGGCAAAACTACATAATATTTGCATTGAAGTCCCTTGTTCAGGTCCATCGCACATTGCTATGATTAAAAACTATATAGTATAATTAATTTGTATAGATTTATTTAATTACATTCAAGTCCCTTGATTTCTGGAATTAATATATAGTATTGATTGATTGATTGATAGTATTGATTGATTGATTGATTGATTGATAAAACAGGTTGGAACATCTAGGATCAATCAGAGGGATTCAAGTCAATTCATGCTCATGTTCTCCATTCGAGGGGTCAAATCATCATCATCATGTGCACAAACTTAAAAAGTTGGATACTACTTGCAAAATGACAAAGTTCGAGGGTATCACGTGAATTTTCCGAAAAAATAATTACTTTATGAACTCGTAGACATGATATATAGCCAGTCAAAGTTTTGGTTAAAAACGTTCGAATCGCCACCAAATTTAGTCATTATCGAATCATAAATTCTCATTTGTGACGACACTATTCCGTCACAACCTTGTGATCTCTCACAAGAAGCAAGTGGGAGAGCAAGTGAGAGAACAAGTGGGAGGAGGGTTGTGAGAGGTGACAAACTTGCGACCGTCACAAACAAGACCGTCTTGGGTCATTTTGAATGGGGTCATTATTTTTAGCCGTTAAATACAAAATTTCATTCCAAGGTTGATCAATCTACTAAACCCAAAAAAATCTCTCCACACACCCCAAGATCACACACACTCCCACACTGACACTACTCTCAGAGTCTCATCAGTACTCACACTATTCTGTGTGTTGAGCTTCCTACAATGGAGCTTACACACTACACTCCCCTTTTCCTCTCTTCTAAACTCTCAAATCCCAAAAAGTTTCAATCTTTATTACTACCCACTTCCATTTTTTCCCTTAATCACTTCCAACATTCTTCAATCTCAATTGGGTTGCTCCATAATTCCAGAATTAACAGTTCTTTAGTGGTCAATTCATCTAAAAATGAGGTTGATGCTACTGCTGTTGTCATTGATAAACCCCCTAAATCGCTTCGTTTTACGGTTTTCCCCGGTAATCCGACACCGTTTGGCGCCACTGCTATTGATGGCGGTGTTAATTTTGCTATTTTTTCTGGGCATTCTTTTTCTGCTACTCTTTGCTTGTTCACCCTTTCTGATTTACACAAGGTATCCAACATTTTCTTGGTAATGTTGCTTAATTATGTGTGTTTTTGATTTTATAATTTTCTTGGTTTTGTTTAGTTTGTAATTGGGTTTCTTCGGGGAAAAATGTACGGAGTATAATTGTATTATTAAAATTGGTTCTTGCATTAATTTTTATGCTGTAGGTAATTATTTGCTGTAGTGTTTTTGCATTGAAAATTAGTATTTTAGAAAGTTTTAGTTTATGTTAATGTTAGCAGTTTAGCAGCTTATGATTCAATGTTTGTAAGTGTTGAACCCTGCCAGAGTGAACTTAGGCCCCGTTCTTTTAGATTTAATTTCGGTTCAGTTCAATTACTTTTTATTCAGTAATTTAAATCACTTCAGATCAGTTCAGTTACGACAGTTTCAGTCCAAAAGAATTCAACTATCATTCACCATGATGGTGACAATGAAGAAAGAATGTAGGTCTTCAGTCTGACTAGGAAAAAGACATCGAAAGTTGAAATCTTTAAGTTCGCAATTGGAATTTTGCATTGACAAAATGGCATCGACCACATGATTACATAATATTTACTTGGCATACCGGTATCCCGCGAGAACAGGATATCTTCTGGAAGAGTTTTGCGAAATGAGTCATTAATAGTCGACTTCAGGATCAATATTTTCTGGTATTCATAGATGGACAGATAAACGATTAAGTTTTATCTGAATATGGGGATAGCATTGTCTAATGTTTATATTAACAGTCAATACTTATTAATGAGTTTTCGCAAAAATCTTGACAGCGTAAGTAGCAACTTTCAGTGTGTTCAGCTTTGGGTTATAGGGTTATGTAGTTTTATTGAGCCTTCTCATTGGCGAAATGTAGCTTCATGATCAACATAGCCCTGGCTTCAAAATGGTTTGCATCTTATTGCTTCTGTATTTGTGGTGCAGGAGATAGTAACTGAGGAAATCATTCTTGACCCCTTGACTAACAAGACTGGAGACATATGGCATGTATATGTAAAAGGGGATTTTGACAACATGCTATACGGATATAAATTTGATGGTCCATTCTTGCCAGAAGAAGGGCATTACTATGATCCTTCCTCCATTTTACTGGACCCTTTCGCAAAAGTTAGTGCTACATTGCTTCTGAAGTCTTTGTCATTTAAAATTAGGAAGGCCTAGAACATAGGATAAATCTTTGAAGTTTTATCATTCAGGATGGATAGTTGTTTTCAGGACATGCATCAAGGAACTAATTTTCAATATCTTTTGTGTAGGCAGTCATTAGCCGGGGTAATTATGGAGAGTTAGGACCTGAAGGTAGTTGCTGGCCTCAAATGGCTTGCATGATACCGTCCACAAAAGACGAGGTAACTGTTTAGCAGATATTTAATAACATTGTTTCATCCCTTAATCGTTGTAAAATGCTCATATATTTTCCTCTGCCATTACGTGATATTTATGGACAAACATTAAATATGCAGGAGCCAGCTTAACTTCTGATGCATGAAAAGTTTACTGTCCAACTATTCATCTGTATATAGTCATGTGACTTGGAAATCCTACCATTGTATATATAACACGTAAAAACGTTTTTGCCTTCTTGCCAAGGTTAGCATATATGGTTTGTGCGTAGCTTAAGCAGCCATTGGATTCTTCACCTCCCCCAAGTCACATATTCCCTTGGATATAATTTTTGTGACACTGTATTTAGCCTCTCTGAGGAAGAGTCAAACTGTTAGCATTGTTCGTACAATATTGGTTTCCATATGTCAGTTCATAGTCTCCTCATTTCCATTTTTGATGGAGTCATGGACTCGTTATTCTTTGGCATTCATAAAGATTTACTCACTAGTTGATTTTCCTGTGCATTGTATATATTTCAAGGTAGCAGTCAATATAATGCGTGAACCTTGATGCAATTTATGTTACATGATTAGATTGTTACCGGTAATCTGTATGATCACTTTTGGCCTTACTCCACCATGGTGGAAGTGAGGCACTTGGGGTGATGTTAGTGATCAGAACATGGCCACATCCTACTATAAGAAAAACGTGTAATTATAGCTTTTTCACAATATTGTAATGATACCCATAAGTTCTTTTGTTTCCTAAATCTGTGTGCAAAATTTTCACACATGCTTTTGATACTTCCAGTTTGATTGGCAAGGCGATCTACCCCTCAAATTCCGGCAGAGAGATCTGATAATATATGAAATGCATGTCCGTGGGTTTACAAGGCACGAATCAAGCAATACTAAGTACCCGGGTACATACCTTGGTGTCACAGAAAAACTAGACCACCTGAAGGTACGTTCTCTAAAATCTAATTCCGGAATTTTTCTTATATTTTGAAAAAATAGTATGCAAGGAATTTATTAGCATTCAGGAATTTATCTAAGTTCTCTGTCAAAAGCATCTGGGTTTGTACTTTAACTGATCATGACTGAAGTTTGTTTGCGTACCTCTTCATCATGGCTAGTTATTAACTATTGTAGCAGGTTTTGTATACCGTTTCTCAGAACGTTTTCCCCTCCTTTTAGTTATGAAATGATTTATGCAACTTTGAAAATAATATGCATGTTTATCCAGTTTTTCCTTGTGTTCAGTCTGATATAAGGAAATCACTCTATCTCTCCCCCCCTCAGTTATGAGCAAACAATATTTGTATATGTTGTCAAGTGGTTGTGTCATGTGTGACTGTGTCATGCTGCTGTCTTCTGCAGGAGCTTGGGATCAATTGCATAGAGTTAATGCCATGTCACGAGTTCAATGAGCTGGAATATTACAGCTACAATTCTGCCATGGGGGATCACAAGTAATTTCTCTACTTTATTGTATAAATACAAGGATGTTACTCTCACAAATTTTCATAGATCATAAATTCTACATTGTAAGATATGAGTTAGGTTTGACATGATTTTGATCTATAGATATACGGGGTAAATATGGTTGAATAAGTAGGATCCGCAAATTTTAAAAAAATCATTTTCAACCGCATTTTGTGAAAAGTTTCATGTTTCCGGCCTAAAATGACATGTCAGGTAACATAACCCACATACACTAACAGACGCCGACACACGATACTCCTGAACAGTTTAAGAAGTCATCACACTTTTTTGAAGGACGCGGCTGTGGACTGACAAGCTACTTTGGAATGACAATTTTTTTTTGTACAGGGTCAACTTTTGGGGTTATTCTACCATCAATTTTTTTTCACCCATGATTAGATATTCGGCATCAGGCTCACACAACTGTGGTCGTGATGCCATAAATGAGTTCAAACTTCTTGTCCGAGAAGCACATAAAAGGGGTATTGAGGTTAGACGCCATGCCGCCGTACTTTCCGCTTCTTTCGGGTAACGTGAGCTAGTCTACTTATTCTTTCTTCGCCGATAGGTCATCATGGATGTAGTTTTCAATCACACGGCTGAAGGAAACGAGAAAGGTCCAATTTTGTCATTCAGAGGCATTGATAACAGTGTCTTTTACATGCTTGCACCCAAGGTATTTCTTCTCATATTGTCATTTGTTTTGTACTTCGAAAAGTCAAAATTACTGTATTTGTTGGTTCTGTTTAATCTTAGACTTTTTATTATACATTGTTGTTATTACATTCATTTTGTTTTCCTATTCAACAACAGACCTTTAAGGCTTTAAAGTAAAAATAAAGGAACCTTCTGACAATGCTGCATATATGTAGACATTCCTATAATCCTATACTCTGCATCAGTGCGGTATTCACAAAATTATTTAGACTAATATAGTAATATGGTGTTTTCAATGTTACTAGATGCAAAGTTTAGACTAATATGTGTTGCCAGATGATTGGAATCTGCATATGCTGTAATTTTACTTGGAGCGCCTACCCGCCTAAATCATCTTTAGAGGTTTCCGATTGCTTACTGGAATTTCCTATCTTCCATTAAATCCGCTCACATATTAAGCTCTTAGAGAATCCCTAATCCCTAATCTCTTTCTAAATGAGGCATTTCTATTTGCAGCCATATTTTGCATTTTAGGATCATATGCAATCTTTCTGCATATTTAATCATTAGTTGGTATTTGAATATGGCAGGGGGAATTCTACAATTACTCAGGTTGTGGAAACACTTTCAATTGCAACCATCCTGTTGTACGCCAGTTCATAGTGGATTGTTTAAGGTAATCTCTGTTATAGAGATAGTTTAGCTATCTGTATTCCGTACATGTTTTATAAAAACAAGAAGATTTCCTCACTGCCATGGCAGCTCTTAGTGTTGGTGGGGGTAGGGGGTTGGATGTATGTATCCTTACCGCTGTGTTAACGAGGTAGAGAGTTCGTTTTCGGATAACCCACACTGAAAATTGCGTCGAGAATTGTATCTAATGACTGCTACTGAAGAATAAATAGAAGTGTCAGCAGTTCGGTGAGGAATCTTGCTTTATTCTGTCATAATTTGAATCAATTAGTTGACGAGTCTTTAACTTTATTGGCAATAGAAACACATATAAGTCTTCTACATTACAATTAAGTTTTCTTCTCTGATGCAACAGATACTGGGTCACAGAAATGCATATAGATGGTTTTCGCTTCGATTTAGCTTCTATACTAACTAGAGGCAGCAGGTTTTTTCCCCCATAATACGTTATTACGTTATCTGATTATTGTAACATTGGTGTCATCAGCACTTCTTCACTTTGTGTTCTCTTTAATGTGCAAGTCTGTGGGATGCTGCTAATGTTTATGGGACGACAATTGATGATGACATGCTTACAACAGGGACACCTTTAAGCAGTCCTCCGTTGCTTGATATGATAAGCAATGATCCGATACTATGTAGGACAAAGGTGACTTCTGCTGATCTATCACCATCTTTCACTTCTCAACTTTCCGAATAGTTATGTGGATTGTTTATGGCTTATTTGGATGCCTACAATTCTCAAATTTCTTAAATTGTTCTGTGCTTTGTAACGGTCGCTCTCACGCTGTGAGATCTCATAATTGAAATAAAAAATTTCCTTTAGCTTTGCTAACGTAAAAATACGCTATATATAGCAAACATGCACCAAAGTATGTACATTTGTGTCTTTGAGAAGACACTTAAATAGGCTCTATAAAGCAGCCGTCAAGTTACTTGGACTGAAATGAAATTCTTTCAACTGTAATTTGGTTTGAATATGTTAAATGTGTATTGATTGTGCAAATCTGAAACCAGATAGGAGACCCCTTTCGATGTACTCCGTAATACTATGTGGCTTAAATAAACACATGATAAATAGCACCACTTGGGCCTTGATAATATTGACTTAATGCCCTTTTATTGACTGCAAATTTTACTAGTTTCATATTGTCGACTATGAAACTGACTACCTTTTTCTCTGATCTTGTAACGTGTCAGCTTATTGCTGAAGCATGGGACTGTGGAGGCCTTTATCAAGTCGGAGACTTCCCTCACTGGGGCATTTGGTCTGAATGGAATGGAAAGGTTATCCTCTTGTCACGCTAGGTCTGCCCTATCGTGTAGAACTCTTGGCCTAGTATTTTGACTATTCGGAATCTATGTTACTTCGAGTTTCGACTCTTCACTTTGGCTGCTTGTTACGTATCCTACACCTACATTACACTATAATTTAGGCCAAAAAATGAAAGATTCTTACAAATTTCCATGTCCATCAGTCACTTGTAGTCCAGTTGAAGTAACATAGGTTAGAATAAAATTTCGTGGTAGGCTTGCAAATTCCATTTCCCGTTACATGTCTTTTCTTTAATAGCTACTATAATTGTATGCTATACTAAATTGCATTCAACTCCCAAATATCTATTTACTCAGTATCGTGACATGGTGAGGCTCTTTATCAAAGGAACTGATGGATTTGCTGGTGCCTTTGCTGAATGTCTATGCGGTAGCCCAAACCTGTATCAGGTATAAGTTGACCTTATAGTTTAACTGACGTGTTCAATATTCAATATAAGTGACATACATTTAAGAAACTTTTAAGAAAGGTTAATGATGCCGACATTGATGTGTCAGAAAGGAGGAAGGAGACCATGGCATAGTATCAACTTTGTGTGTGCACATGACGGTTTCACTTTGGCTGACTTGGTAACGTACAATGAAAAACATAATTTGGCGAATGGAGAAAACAACAATGATGGAGAGAATCACAATAATAGCTGGAACTGTGGGCAGGTATGTGCTGTGTGCGTTATGCTCTCTCGTTTATAATCATGCTGAGGTGGGGGGAGATTAGACCATATTATTCTTATTTAGGATATTTATTCTACTAGATGAATATGATGAAATAAAGAAAAATGGCTTACTTCAAGCTCTTTCGGTAATTTGATGTGGCAGTCGGTCAAGTGATTCATGGCACAACTTTGGATCACATGGGAACTACGTCTTTATGTTTAAGACACGGGTAAGGCTGCGTAGATCCTGCCCCCACCCGCCAAGTGCACGAAGCTTTTCAGGCTTTGGAACAGTGTAGTGTTTAGATGATGAAAATAGATGAAATCTGTCTAAAAGTCGTCGTAGTGGTCAGTTTTGTCACTTGTTATGGCATCAACTCCAGTGTTAATATCTGTCAAAAAAAAAAAACAAACTCCGGTGTTAATTTTTCTTTTTAACTCACTACATAGCACTTGGTTACATCGAAATTACAAGTCATTTGTATGTCATGACTTCAGTCCTTACTTGAAATCTTTAGTTGCACAAATCTAATGTTTGGCGATAGCTGTACAGCATTTACAATTTCAGCTCCAAAATTTAGTAAAGCACTTAACAAAAGTTGATGAAGACAACGTGGACACGGAAATAAATCCGGGGGATTGACGTACAGATTGGGAGAGAATATCAGACGATCTAGTACAGCTTGTCATTGAAACCTAATAGCATACTTCATTAAAGTTTTTGATAAATGCAGTTCATGATTTGACCTTTAGGATCGTTCTAGACCACTGTGCTTCGAAAGACTTATTTTCACTCTTTTTGTCGAATTTGAAATGAATTATTGGTACCTAAAAACATTGGTAAATAAATTGAGTAAATACTGAAAGTTGCAAGGTAGTGATTGTGGGCTTGTGCCCCTTGAATTCATTTGCTTTCATTTAATTTTTAGTCAGGATTGTCCAGAGTTAGTAAATCCGAATCCGTAGGGTAGTCTATACAAGTCGCGTGTCTCTTGTTGGTTCTTGTAAGTGATAATCAAGCCATAATTAGACAAAGCTGTTTTTCAGGAGGGTGAATTTGCCAGCATTAGTGTGAAGCAACTGAGGAAGCGACAAATGCGGAATTTCTTCCTTTGTCTTATGGTCTCCCAGGTATATTTTTATTTTATATATAACCCCTCTCATTTCCCACATTGAAGTAAGAGCTTTGGAGCCGTCTGGCAGCACTGAATATCGTATAGTCAGGCAGAAAGGCAGAGACCAGATGACACAAACGTCCAAGATTTTTTTTTTTTCCTTCTTTCAAGAACGCAGCACTATATATTCACCCCGCCTTTTGTTTTCGTGCTCAAGCCTATAAATCCAACTCATGAAGCAAATTTGAAGTTTCGACATCAAATATCTCCATACTTTTGATTACTCCCAACATATCACTGGAAACACTTATACAAACTATTCGACTATTCTTTGAATTTACCTTAGAAATCCAACTCAGCTGTGTCCATAAAAGAGCTTTCCATAGGTGACTTGAGCTTTCTAACATTGCCTCTTATTTGTTTAAAAACTTTTATCTCACAGGGTGTTCCTATGATCTATATGGGTGACGAGTACGGCCACACAAAAGGAGGAAACAACAATTCATATTGCCATGATAACTATGTAAAAACTGCTCACTGATCATTTTACTTGAAAAAAGCTGTGTAGATCCCTTTGACTGACTGTGTATTTAAGCTGCAGTTAAACTACTTTCGGTGGGATAAGAAGGACGAGGCTGCTTCTGATTTTTACAGATTTTGCCGCCTAATGACTAAGTTTCGCAGGTGAGTCCTACTGAAAGAAAGTAATATTATCACTGATTGGTACAAGTATTTCTCCCCACAAGGTACTAAGATACACATGTTTACGTTTTTACCCGCAGTGAATGTGAATCACTTGGTTTGAGTGACTTCCCTACATCAGAGAGATTGCAATGGCATGGCCATGTTCCTGGGTGCCCAGATTGGTCAGAGGCAAGCCGTTTTGTGGCACTTACTATGGTACGCCTAATTCCCGCTTTTTTGTTTGTTATCATAAGTTCATAACTGCTAGATCTTCATAAAATCAACATATCCATACATGATTTAACATCTTGTTAATCACATCACAGCTCCATTAAAATGATCCGACAGTCGACACTTCACCTTTATTTCTTGCTGAGTCCCATGTCACTCAGACAAGTACCCACGTCATGGGTATTACACTTCGACACTCCCATTTTAAATCAAACTCACTCATGTTAGACATACACTTACTATGTAAGTCTTAGAAACATAGGATTCCTGAATCATTCGTCATGGCACGAAGACATACGGGCCGATACGGCTATAATAGGCGTGTCTGGCACCAACACTGGAGTCTGGAACGCACCATTATCATTACAGTAACATAGGCTTTTTGCAGAAAGACTTGGTGAAAGAAGAGTTGTACATTGCTTTCAACACAAGCCATTTACCAATCACAATCAATTTGCCGAATAGACCCGGATACACATGGGAACCATTGGTAGACACGGGGAAAACTCCGCCATATGACTTCTTGTACGATGATGTTCCGGAGAGAAGAACAGCAGCAAAGCAATACCAACACTTTCTTGATTCTGATATGTATCCCATGCTCAGCTACTCTTCTATCATTCTCTTACTAAAGCCAGATAACCAATGTGTGTAGCTTATATTAGTCTCATAGTCTCCTACTATACTTGTATAGATAATAAATGTAATCTAGGGGATAGTCTAGAGAACAAATTAAGACAAAAAATGTTATATTGTATCTATAGTGTGGTTCATAATTGACCTCTATGTCACAAAGTGATGTCCGAGCATGAACAAAAACTCAAATGAGACGTAAGATGTCTGGAGTATTTTTTTTT
>JAGPOY010004423.1:0-11096 GCA_018983105.1 Silene uniflora | reverse complement strand
TTTGCCAGTGCTCTCCTTATGTTCTGCAAGGGGAGTGATAAATCTATTATGTGGATTCTCTGAAACTTTACCACCTTCTCTGCTGCTTCTGGTTTGCAACAGAATAAAAACAAATCTGAGATTTACTTTAATGGCGTGCCTACTTCAGTGGTGAATAATATCCTCCAAGTTTCTGGGTTTCAAAGAGGGTCTCTTCCTTTTAAGTACTTGGGGGTTCCTATATCTTCAAAGAAGCTGACTAAAGCTGAAGGTATGAAACTGATTTATAAAATGGTAGCCAAAGTTAGAGGGTGGGAGACAAGGCACTTGTCATTTGCAGGCAGACTGACCCTTGTTTCCTCTGTTTTAGCTACATTTCATTCATACTAGGCAACAATATTCTTGATCCCTAATGGTATTTTGAGAAGAATAAATGCAATATGTAGACATTTTTTGTGGGCAGGAAAGTCAGAGTATAAGAAAGCCCCTGCAGTTAGCTGGTATACTTGTTGTACACCAAAATCGGAAGGGGGACTGGGACTCAAAGATGCTAAGAATTGGAATAAAGCCTTATTGGGGAAGTATGCTTGGTGGATTGCTACTAAAAAATATCACATATGGGTTAGGAGGGTACATCATGTCTATTTGAAAGAGAAAAATTGGACTGAATACACTCCTCCAACTGACAGTAGTTGGTCTTGGAGGAAAATCTCCCAAATTATGACCTTATTCTCCCAGCAAGCATACACCAATAATCAATGGCAGAACACAACTGTGCCATACAATGTGAAATCAGGGTATAATTGGCTTAGACAAAGCAGGGCCAAAGTACCTTGGAGGTTCATCTGTTGGAGTAATCTTAATGTTCCTAAGACAACTTTTATTTCCTGGGCATGTATGCACCAGAGGCTACTCACTAAGGACAGATTAATCAAAATGGGAATTGTGGTAGATGGTACTTGTGACATCGCAGATTACTTCCTGAGGATCATAATCAGCTTTTCTATAATTGTGTATACAGTGCTGAATGCTGCAGAATATTACAACACTGTTTAAATGTAAGATTTGTCTCTTCTAATCTGGTGCAATGGTGTTCAAGTGCTAGAAGAACAAAACTGCAAAAGAGGTTCACTGGTGCTTGCTATGTATCTCTGTGTTATCACATATGGAATGTGAGGAATGAAGCAAGGATGAAGATGATAGTAAGGAAGCCTGGCAGCCTAGTCAAGTAGATTATTGCATAAATTCGAATTCGTCTTCAAAGGATGAACATGAGTTCCTTCAAGCAACAAGATAGAATTTGGGTACAAAGTATTTAGATGTAATGGCATGTAGTATCTCAATATAGTCAAATGATTGGATTGTAACGGAAACAATTTATTGATTCATTAATATATTCTAACCTTTCCCAAAAAAAAAAAAAAAATATAAGTCTATAAGTGTAATTGTTTTGTTAAAAATTAAAAAGAAAAAGAATAACTAGTCACTTCATCGGAGAGGTGTCCGCAAATTCGATGTTAAGCCACTAATTTATTAAGGGTGTGAATGTCACATGCTTAGAAATAAAAGATTTACGCGAAAAAGAATAACTAGTCACTTCTCACCTGTAATTTTACTCGTTACGCCTTTTCTTATAAATTTCCTGTCTTACCCTTTCTTTTATTTGTTCGTTTGGATAACGTTAATCTTTGTATATAATTAAACGATAATTAATACCAACAATGATAATTAATAACAACGGTTTGAGTTTCTTTTTACAAAAAGACGATTTAAAACGGAAAAACTTCAAGCGGCGAAAACTTTGCGCTTGGGTGTTCCTTTTCAGCGATTATTTTTCAAATCGTTTATCGCAATGAGACAAATGCAGTGGTAAAAAAAATGATTTTACCTGGTCTATTCGTGTAAAACACACAAACTGGTTAAGGCCAATTCATGTGGTCTATACAAATGAGCCAAGGCCAGGTCATGTAAATCACACGAATTGACCAAGGACCATTCATCGTTAATTAATACAATAACTAGTATAGATCCCGCGCATGCATCCGCATATAAAGCTTTTACATTATTTTTAATGTGTTATTTATAGATTATAAGTTGACGCGACATTAATTCCATATTTTACCATTTTTATTTTAATATGAAAAAAAGTGGAGAACTTATTAAGAGAATTGAGTGAATCATGAAATGTGTATTTTAATGATTTTTTTTTTCTACTACAAAATTAATGATTTCAATTTATAAATTTTCTCAAATAATTTTGATGAATGTTTTGGTAGTAATTATAACTTTTAGATGTATATCAGTTTTGTTTATTTTAATTAGAGGAATCCCCCTACTACTAAGAGAATAACAATTCTTTTAGTTTTTTCCCTCCAAAAGACATCTAACTATATAAGGTAATAAATAAAATTTTATTTCATTCCATTATTATCTTTTCAAAAAAATATATATTTTATAATTAAATTCTTCTTTTAATTAAATTTTAAATTATGATTTTTATTCCTTAAAATAAAATATCATTGTTGTTAAGTTATAAACTATAAGTGCTAAATTTTTCAGTAATGCAATAACTATTATCGTAGAGAATAACTTGACATATACTTACTATTAAATTCGTGACAAAAAACAAATTAATTAAAAAAAATCACAACTAAACTTTAATTTCTTTGATTAGTTTTATATTTCAATTTTTTTGTTTCATATCAAGCTAAAAATTAAGTGAAATATTAAATATTAACGTCGTGCAAATTTTAAAAATATAAATCCCCCTTCTACTAAAATGATAAGAGCTCTCTAAAATTTTTCCACCCAAGTAAAATACTCTATGATTGGTCCTCACTCATGTTCTATGATTGGTCTTCACTCATTACATTATATCATATTAATTCAAATATATCATAAATAGGAGATATTACTACTAATTTTTAATTTGTGGACACACATTAATGAGATATTTTTTATTTTGTTATACATGTCGGATTGCATTAATAATACGTATGGGGCAAAATATGTTGCACACATTTTTTTTCATAATTCTAATTTTCCGTCTTTTGATACAAAGGTACTGCAAGTTGACTATCTCTTTTTGCAAATTCTCTAATTTTATTGTATAATTAAGTCATTACTTGAAATTATTCTTTTAGTAATGTAATCATATAATAATATATTAATTTTAATAACTAAGTAATTTATGTAATTAATTTAAGTTAAAACGTCAATCTTATATAATGTGGAAACTATCAAATATTCTCTCTTATTATATCGATTAGCATGTTACCAAGATATAATATTTAACGTCTTACAATATGATCTAAAAAGCCGCGCATTTGCGCGGGATCTACACTAGTGTAGTGATTAAAAGATTAAGGGATTATATTTTAAAGAAAAAATAATAATAATTTATTAAAATATAATTTTTTCCTTATTTAAGCCAATCTCTTTTGGAGGAAATTTTTTGAGAAGTTTTATTCGCTTAGTATATAGGAGATTCATATCTCATTTGATTTGAATTTTTTTTGGGTGATTTGACAAGAATAATTCCAACTATGACCCGTCTTCTTATAATAATCCCAACTTCATTTAGGGGCCGTTTGGTTCAAACATTAGGAATGGAATGGAATGGGTTCTAACTCCACATGGGTATGGAGTTAGAACCCCATACCTCTTAATGGTTGTTTGGTCCACCTTTGGAATGGGTTTGCATATTTTTTTTCCCTTATTATAGATAATACCTACATTATTATTTATAATTTCAATTAACTAATACAAGATACACTAACAAATCAAAATTTCAAAACATTCCATAAAAAATCAATAGGACAAAATTAAAAATATTTTTGAATTATTTAAAAAATATTGCAATACAATCATCTATCACTGTGTTTGTCCGTAGATGATTACAATCAATCATAATTTTTATGATGATCATCTATTATGATCAATTTTGCAAATACTCAAACACTAATCGCCATACAAAACATCTATGATCATCATCAATGGTGATTATATTGCTATATTTGTAACGATGGGATAACATTGCAATTAGTCACACTAGTTGCACTTTTTTATTCAATAAAAAAAAAGTCAAAAAGGTAGAAAAATATCTGACAATGAAGAACACAAGAAATAAAAAAAAAAAAAAAAAATACAAGAAGATGGCAGAGATAGATTTGGTAAAATGTAAAATTGGATTTCTTTTGATTTTTTTATTATTCTAGGGTTTGTATATGGGAGGTATGGATTTAGAATCATGGGGGAAGACTCAGGTATGAGATTTCAGGGGGTTGGGGTGGAATTAGAACCCCTTAGGCTTCTAACTCCGTTCTAAAATGAGCCAACCAAACACTGGAATGGATGAAATCCATTCCAAATGGTCCAACCAAACAGCCCCTTAATCTTAAAATAAGTCATACTATCAACCTCGTGTTCTCATACCACATCTAGTGAACTACTACCTGCTAGCTTAGTCAAGTCGTCGCCCATTAAATCATTAAAACAATAACATTGGCTTCATCCTCTTCAATCTTCATCCCCTTCAACCTTTCAATCTTCATCCCTTGTATCTTCATCACCAAACATCAAAACCACCGCTACTGAACCGCACCGCCACTGAATCGCATCACTTTAAGCCCCTCACTACCGAATCACCTAAGCAACATCGCCACCGTTTACACCCACTTCCTTCCTTCCTTAATTTCTGAACCCACTTCCTGAACGATCCCGTCTACACCTCTTCCTCAGTCTTAGCCGCATCTCCGCGACAACAACAACAACAACAACAACAACGAACCACCATTAAATATTCATATCTACCCTCATTAACACTATAAACCACCCCATCTCATACTCCTTCATCTACCCATCACTATTAGATCTACTACCGAATTTTGGTTGTTGAGATGAAAGTTTAACGACAAAGGGGGGTCGACGGCAGAATAACGGTGGTTGTGGATCTAGGTGTAACACCCCGATATACAATAGTACCCTACCAAGGGCTACCTGAGCATATAAGGGCGTTACCATTTAAGTTTCCCGAGGTAGTACGCATCATAGAAATAATACCGAAACGTAATTTAAATAAAGTTTAAAGTGTTACAACCCAAAAACAAATCAACTGCAAAAGAATAAAGGTACGATACAACTGTCGTAAAACTACTACAAAAACTTAGCTATGACAACACATGTGATGAATCTGCCGTCCCAGCCCACAAGCATGCATCAACATCAAGCTCCATCACCTGCTCAGTCAACTGCTCACAACCCCCGAATGGATCACCACAGTTTTTAAAACAGTTAAACGGGGTCAGTCAACTGCATATAAAATTAAGCTAGCAACAGTAGGACAATAACAATAAATACAACAGCGGAAGCAATCAATCATCACTCCCCAACTCCCTTTCTCACATAAAAACTGACTAACTAGTAGTCCTGCCAGATTCCTGCCGCAACAGGTAATCCATCACCGCCAGTGGAGACCGCAACCTTACCACCAAAATCCCCGCTCATTCTACGAGCGAACCCAAGGTCTTAATGTGCACATCCCTCTTAATCAAGAAACCCAAGAGGCGACAAGGGGCGTGAGACCACCTCTCGCAGTGACTCACTCAGCCGGAACCGCAATATTATCAACAATGCATCTCAATCGATGATCACAATATACAATCAATAATTCATCAACATCAATCAATCAACAATAATCACAATATACCGTCTTACAACAATAAACAACCAGCTGAGTAGGAAACCCTACCTAATTCGAAATTCTTCAAACAATCAAGCAAAGAAATCAAGTCAATCGCAGAAACCTTCTTCTACGAATCCATCACATATTGATAATAACATCAATCAATCACAAATCCCCATATTCCCCTAATCAATCTAATCAGGGTTTCATAACCTAATATTGTAACAACCCGAACTTCCGGGTTTACTTGACCTAGTACTCGATCATATAGACCGAGTGGAAACTCATTCGAGACCTAACGCTTTTGCAGTCGATCGAGTAAGATGTTTAGCGGACCGAGTACGTTCCACTCGGTCGAGTAGCAGATTCACTTGACCGAGTGACTGGTTCACTCGATCGAGTGCCAGCTGTCCTTACCCGTGAAACCTTATTTCGGATTCTCCTTATCTAAACACAGTTCACCACTCTCCACCTAACACCCTATTTCTCTAAACTACATCTTGCTTACCCAAACTCATCCCAAACCACCCTCTTCCATGGCCAAGCATGGATTTAGATGGAGCAACCTCCTTTCCTCTACCACCTTTTGTGAGTTAACACCTTTTCTCTCTTGTTTTTATTAATTAGTAGTTAGAATATGTAAGATGGGTAATTAATGGGTGTTAGTAAGGGGTTTGGTGTTGTATTATAGTTTAGAATGTATGGTGATAGTTATTATGTGATTTGTTTAGGGTGAGACGGTTTTATGAGACGGACCTTACTTATGATGGATTGCTTATGGAGCATGCTAAAAGGTAGGTTAATCTTACTCGGTTACCATGTTGAGTCAATATGCACTTAAAGGTTTAATATGTAATTAGTCTCATATAATTAGATTAGTTGCATTATAACATGTTTAGTCATCAAGTATGTCATTATGAGGATTGCGATAATGGTAGTGTAATGTGGTTTGTTGTTGGTTACTTTGCATAATGGAGGATTGGTAAATATGATATGGTTGTTGTTGTGGAGACGGAGGACGATTGGGAGATCGTCTTCCGCTTGGGTCGCCTCTTGGAGCTTCCCACTCCAAGAGGGATGTGCACATTAATGGCTTGAGTTTGGAGGGACTCGTGTGGTTGAGACACGACGTCTGGCAGGGGACCCGAGTCGCTCTTGGGCCCGGTACCACCGACGTGTTCGGAGTACCTTGTGAGTTACGACATGTCTGGGCGTGTCCCGATGCTGGGTTACATGGTGGTGATGAGGATTTCACTTATTGTCGTCTTGTTGCTTTTGCTTTACGTACCTTGCATCTTTCACATGTCTTTATTCGTGGAACTGACGTTTGTTGTTGCGTGTCTGTCACCTGTCTCTTTTGGGGTGGCTTGCGTTGATCCATATGATGTTCTTGATCATATGGGGACCAGATTGTATAAAAGTTATACGGATAGCACGTGGGATGCGGGACGACTTCGAGGAGTCGCGAGTTATACCTTGTTGTCTAGAAGTGTATAGTAGTGACGAGTTGTATTCTTTTCATTTGTTTACGTTTATGTAATCACTAAACTTTTATATTTATAATGAAGTGTTCTTTTATCCGAGTTTTGAAACACTACCTCGGGAAAACGAGATGGTAATGCTCCGATTATCTTGGCCGGATAGTCGGGGTGTTACAAAGTGGTATCAGAGCGACGATTTTGGAACCTAAACCAACAAATTAATGAACCTAGGAGTGTCTAATAAAAGGAACCCAACTTGTGAGCAATGGGAGTACGGTTTTGAGTGAGTGGGCGCCCTCACGTCAAAGCTAGTGCCTATTGCATCGGTTGATCACCACGCGGGTAGATTGTAAAGTATGGGGGAGCGCTATGTGAATGATGCATGTTTGTATATACGTATGATTGCTTATGACTATGATGCAATAGAATTGCTTGATATGGTTGCCAATATGATGAGTGCCTAGGGGTAACCAAGAGACCGGAAGTTGTGATCATACATGAAACGTATTATGGTTAGGTGATATGTATTGCGAGAGGATTAATTTCCGTTACTTGTGAAACCCTTGGTCGTTCCACCCGTGCCGAAGGCTCGGTGATTATGCGAATTAACACGGGACGTCCCACTTAGAACCGGTGGACTTCCGACCCTTTCTTTGACTTGCAGGAGTACTATAATCGAATTCGTGCGAAATCAAAGGAGTCCCAGCAGTCACTCGACGAGTACGAGTCAACACTCGACCGAGTGAAAATTTACTCGACCGAGTAGGTATTCCCCTCGACCGAGTGAATCGGGTTCCAGGAAGTTGTAAGTTCCTGGAAAGCCGACCACTCGACCGAGTGGAATTCACTCGACCGAGTGAACCGGAACTCGACCGAGCGCCGCTGGACCGAGTGAGATTTCACACGGGTTGCTTACATACCCCCTTAACCCCATTTCTTCATTCTTCATTCTTCATTCTTCCACCTACCATCTTACCTCAAAAATACTCTAAAATTATTTCTCAAACTCCATTGTTACTAGCTTGTGGCTTGGGTCAAGATTTTGTTTGTTATTTTCGTCTCAAAAACCACCTTATTTAGCAATGTAAGTGATATTTTCCACTACTTTTCTTCAATTTAAATTGCTAGATCTACTTGAATTTGGGTACAAATTTGTTAACTTCTCTACTATTTTGTCTAATTCATGGTAGTAACTAGTCTTGTATGCTATTTTTACTATCAAAAAATTAAAATTTTATGTCAAATTTGCTTAAGAGAAGAAAAATTCGAAATGTGTCTTAAGATGAGCTTATATGGGATTTCTTGTGGTTGTTGTTGGGTGTTGATGCACCAAAGAGGCTTAACCTTTGTTGTTAGTCATAGATCTTGTCTTAAATGTGAAAAATTTTCGTCGTAAAACCCGTTGGATTTTCGGATTTACGAACGGGTGATGCCGAAATTTCAATTTTTCCGAGTCAAATGTGATTTTTATGCAATTTAAGACCGTCTTTCCATATAGGAAGTTAATTTTGGCCTTAAAAATGGATTCTTGTCTTAAAAGTTTTGTATCTAGAACCTTACAAGTGACTTCTTAAAGCTCAAAACAAGCTTCATGCTCAACTTTAAATGTGGTCCTAGGATGGTTTAAACAAATGTAGTTGTCCTACAAAACTTTAAATTTTGAAGGATTATTCGCTTCCTACAATTATGTGCGGCGGATTTTAATTCCAAATTTTCGGAGAGTTTAAGGAAAAATCCGATGTTTTATTATTAAATTCCATCCGAAATTACGCAAACTTGGTTTAAAATTTTATGTCCTTCGATTTGTAAAAGAAAGTGGCATTCTAATAAGGGTATTTCATGTGTTCGTTCCGATATGTCTTCAAATTATTCTCATTTCTTAATGCATATGCGAAGTTATTGGGTGTTAATAATTTACCCTACTCATTGTTGTTATCCTAATATTTGATAACAATAATTAGTGGAGGACTAAGTTTTGAGACATTCTCCTTAAGTATGTTGCAAGTGTATGAAGTTGATTTTCTTGGGTCACCGAAAACTTATGTTCCTCCTTATGTCAACCAAATGAGATTTCCTATTTAATAAGCACCTACAAAAATTATTTCAATTTATAGCGAAAATGGAAAAGTGTCACACTAAAGTTTTATTTTTTCTAAGTATTTCGGGCAAATGTGTTTGAGAAAACTTTTAAGATAAAATTTTGTCGAGAAATTTCTTGTACCATTCATAAGAGTGTTGTTCCTTTTTAGCCACACAAAGTGTCATGGAGGTTGAACTTATCCCATATGATAACCATTGATCCTCACCTGCTTTCCTACATTGTAATTTTCCTTGTTATGTAGCATGCATGTCGAGGAATGCTAGAACCGGTCGCGGACGGAATGCTCGCCAACCACCACAAGCCCAACCGGAGGCTCCACCCGCCATCACCTTGGTGGACTACCCTTCCATTGCTTTTGGGAGTGAGGACCATAAAAGTAAGTTTCAAAAGCTAGCCACAAAGAGGATGGCCGCCACTAAGTGTATGTCGACGGGTACCCTTGAGGCCTTGGGAATAAAGGAGGAAGTTCACGCCATCTTTACGGGACTTGGGATAGAGGGTTTGTATAACTTGGATGAGATAATTAAGCTACCACAACCTCACCCTTGAATTCTTGAGCTCCTTCACCTATAACGCCCGAAACCACACCGTGAGTTTTAGGCTCCATAGTACCCCCATTGCCATATCATGTGACGAGCTTGCCACCCGCCTAGGAGTGAGTATGTGGAATGGGGATTACCACGACAAGATACCTAAGGGCATTAGAGCCACGAAGTACTACCCCTCCTACACGACTAAGACCAATATATCCGTAAGTGCCATGAAGACGTGCGACCTTGAGCACCCCGTTTAAGGTCTTTGTGCGTTCCCTAACCAACCTCCTTTACGAGAGGAAAGACTCTAGCAAACTCAACTCCACGGAGATAATATTCTTGAGCTCATACCTCAACCCCCGCCATGAGAGAAACTTCCACTTTAATGACATTTCCATGATATGCCTCGCCTTCGAGAGGATGATCGATTCAGAAAAGTGTTCCTTGGATTGTGGGGCCCTAGTAACCCGGTTGGTAAAGAGCTTGCTTGACTATGTACCGTGGGAGGAGGATGGACCGATGTCGGAGGAGGTGATATATTTCGACCTTAGTTGGTTGAAAGACCACTCTTGGGTATTTGAGAGGGAGGAAGGGGGAACCTACTCTTGGAAGGTGGACGACCCTTATTACATGATACTCCCTTGTGAGGACCTACCACCCACCACCCCTCTAGGACCTAAGGACTCTCCTCGCACCTTACAGAAAAGTTCGCTTTGCACAACTCGAGATCAATTAGATAGAGAGAGAAAGAGGCGATTGCGATTGCGATGAACTAGGTTTTCCTGCAAAATGGCAAGGAAATCTACTTCCCGGAAATCTCAATCTAAGCAAAAATCAAAGCAAAAATCAAAAGCAAAACTTCGTCTCTCATTTAATAGCATTCAGAATCAATTTTTAGATAATACCGATCTTACTATGGCATTTGAATCATCTTCTTCGATTGAAAGAATTCCACAATCTGCTGATGCAAAGGGCACCAAATCAGTGAATGAAATTGGGGGGATTCCTACTATTGATTTGGATTCTATTGCACCACCTGAAATAATTGTCGAAGATGCGAGTGAATTAGGAAGTGAGCAGGACACAGAGAATGTCAATTGGACTCAGGTATCCAAGAAAAAAGGTAAGTCTCCTGCAGCTCCTAATGTTTTGCAATTTACTGCTGAGGAGGTCCAACCTGAAATTGATTTCTGGAACACAGCAATAATTTGCTATGTTATGGGGGGTAACCCGCCATGGGAGGCTTTAACGAATTTTGTTAAAAAAACCTGGGGCCAGTATAAGTATGAAAAATTGTCGTTCTTACCAAATGGAGTGTT
>JAGPOY010004422.1:0-11082 GCA_018983105.1 Silene uniflora | reverse complement strand
TTTATTTGCTGCGATTTTTTGAAAAAAACGCCGCAAATAGCCATTTATTTGCGGCGTTTAAAAAACGCCGCAAATAATTTTTCTATTTGCGGCCCTCTTATTTGCTGCTACATCAAAAACGCCGCAAAAGAACCCTTTTTTGGAGCCGCAAATAAATATTTTTGTACTAGTGAAGCTCAACCTCAAGCCGGACTACTTTAGTAACCCGACCTTCCCTTCTCCGGCTACTCAAGGAGAGGGACATGACACAAGATGGTATGGTGAGGCGCCTTCGGGCTTTGGTGGCATAGGGAGTGCGGGAACTTCGAGCTCGGGAGGAGGTATTGGCATGGAAATGGGTGGCACATCTACCCAAGTGAACCTGGCTGAGTATGTCCAGGAAGCCGAGTGGATGGCTTGCCTTGCTCCCTATTCAATCCAAACCAAGTATGATCCCACAATCCAAATTCTCTCATTTGTATCTAATTTTTGTATGCATTTAGGTAGATGTAAAATATGTAGTGTAAGTGTGCCATGTAGTTGCATCACATATAGTTGCATTAGATTCAAATTCTTGCAATATATGTCACATATAGGATTGCATTCATATAGGATAGATTGCATTGTTATTCAATTCTTGCCTTTAGCTAGAAATCATGCATTGCATCCTATTTTAAAACACAAAAAAATCTGAAAAATCAACATAAATACCAAAAACATGTTCTTAAATTTCGAATTTCCACCAAATATTCATTTCCCTTGAAATTATGTAAATAAATAAGTGTGGGGTGGAAATTCCATTATTAAAAACCCCAAAATATGTTATTTATTTTCAAATATAAAAAAAACCCAAAAATATGTTATTTATTTTCAAATATAAAAAAACCCAAAAATATGCTTTTTATTTTCAAATATTTTAAAAACACAAAAACATGTTATTTCGTTTCAAAATATTTAAAATACAAAAACAAGTTCCTTTTTTTTTATCCATTCCCCCCTACACTTTGTTCCATTGGGGACAATGTAAATTTCTAGTGTGGGGTTGGAAATATCCATTTCATGTATATTTTTACTAACTTTACTTACTAATTTTACATGCTTACTAATTATATATACTTACTAATTTTACATACTCGCGCTAACTTTACATACTTACTAACTATACATGCTCACTAACTATATTCTTACTAATTATACTTATTTACTTTACTAATTATACTTTCTTACTAACTATACGTTTTGACTAATTTTACGCACCCACTAATTACACATAGTTACTTGCATACTTACTTGTATATAAAACATGTTGAAAATGCCTAAAAATCAAAAACAATTATAAGTATACAATAATTTACAAGGATACAATAACCATTGCATTGTGTAGATATATGTGTTTCTAACCCTTGACATAGGCACACACGGGGCATTTGAAACAAAAAGGAGAATTGAAGACCGCTTGGTATAATCTTTTCACATCTCTTGCTCCTTTCCCCGTCCCTTTTATTCTATTTTGCTATAGATATATGTATGGAGGAGGATGGACTTTGTTGATGAGGATGCTCCATTTTGGAGTTTGATGTGTGTTGCTTATGTGTTGCTAGGGTAGAAATTTGTTGCACGTTTAAATTTCTGCATGCATTTTGTCATTGTACATACTTGTTTGTGTTTAAATTATGTTTGCATTGAGTTTGTACATACATGTTTTCAAAATGTGGTCTAGGAAGGGAACATGATACCCCAATGATGAGTTACGTCTCGACCATGCCTTCTCCCTCCCCATGGCTCGCACCCCGTTTCACTTGGTTAGCATACGGGAAAAGGGCTTGTCCACCGAGTTTTGGCCACCATGTGAGATCGAGAGGACCGTAGGCTAAACCTAGACCTCGACCTAGCTACTCATAGGTAAGGATTAGAGCCTCCTTGAGTCTTGTACACTCATACCCGAGCCCCATTAGGATGTGAGTATGACCCCTCGCGAGACGCGTCATGTCCATACGCATAAGTGTGTCGTTCCGTCCTTAGACTATTGAGTCGGTACACTCATACCCGACCCACATTGCCGAATTAAGCCTCGTTTTGACCTTTGCATACGTTCCCCTTCTTGATTCACCCCTTTGAACCTTAGCCTTTTTCATTTGGCATACCCACGATACGAGCTACATCCCATAAATGACCTTCCTTGTTCAAGAATGAGTCATGTTGTAGTGGTGTGCTAAGAGGTGTCTTGGGTCCGTGTGAGTCCAACCGGGTCGAAACATGAGTCCTTTTTGGCATTTTGTTATGAGGTTTTGAAAGTGAAATGAAAAAAAGAAACAAAATAGAAAATTAGAAAAGTTTTGAAAAATGAAAAGAAAAGAGCTAGAAAGAAATAAAGAGCAAGCAACACCCCCATTCATCATTTACGGGGGTAGAAAAAGCCGTTGCTAGAATAAGAGGTCCTATGATGTTTTTCCATGTAAGTCGGGTTTACCCAATTTTTGCATGAGTTTGGTATACAAACTTTTTGTTAGGGTGTAGACGTTGCTTAATGTGTTCAAATAATTGGCCGAGAATTAAAGGATTGTGTATGGGTGCTAACAATTTTCCAACTTGAGTCGGGTTTGTACAATTTTTGCATAGTCTTGGTATTTAATTCTATGTTACGGTATAGACGTGTCTCATATGTTGCAATAAGGAGTCGGTAGAGCGGTTAGTGTTGGCTATTCTTGACTTGAACCTCAAATAACCAAACGTTGCTTGCAACAATCCCGTTCCGCCCTTCTCCCTAGCCCCGATACAACCCTCGCTTCATGTTATGTGCATTGTCCCATTTTTTGCAACTCGGTCGGTCGTAGGACGGTCCTACACACTAGATTGCGGGCGCGTTTTCACGAGTAGGAGTAGGAGAGTGTTTTTGCCGTTTCTTTTTGTACATAAACTCCTATTCTTCAAATGTGTGACGAGTGAAGCCGCGAGGACGTCGTTGGTCTTTAGTCCTCTTAGTCATGGGTTTTTTGGTTGAATCTTGTGTGTGCCAAGTCATTCTCATAGGATGAGCCTTGATCCCTTTTTCCCCGCCTTAGAATGTGTTTCTTTGGCATTTTGATCACTTATGGTCGCTTGAGCCACGCTTAGGGAGTTGACATCTTGTTAGGACTTGAGGCGTATCTCCCGACCTAGACCTTTCAAAATTTTGAAACCTTTGAAAACATCCGCTTATATGAGGAAAGCGGTGGACTCTTTTTGTGATGCATCTTATGTGTTGCCATATGCTTGAATGTTTTGGGTACATCGAAAGTTTTGTAGCAAGACCTTACTTGCCTTGCAACAGGGCACCCTACCTCATGGGTGTCAAATTATGAGTTGAAAGGGCTCCGGGTGTAGCTAAACCCGATTCGGATATTATTAGTATGTATTGACTAGGAGGGGTGTCTATTAGAGGCTCCATATTTTTGCTCACCATTTACTCGGGGACGAGTAAAACTCTAGTGTGGGGTATTTTGACGTGTCTCTATTTTGTCACGATTACTCTTGCTCTTCTATGCATTTTGACCTTATTTCACGTGCCTTCACATATCTTTTACTTGCATTTTGTACCTGATTCCCTATCCTATGACATTTGCCTGGTCTTGTAGGGATTGAGGCCGAAACGGAGGAATCAGAGCAAGAGAATCGATCCTTGAAGTAAAGCTTGAAGAGAAGAGGAGACAAGGAGCAAAGAGGCTCCCAGCCGGGTCCAAGGTCGGCAGCCAGCCCACCCGCTGGGAGTCCTCCCAAGAGTTGAACAACGAAATAGGAAGAGAGGTTACAGAGGGCGCCCAGCCGGCCTGGCACCGGCAGCCGGCCTGCCGGCTGGGAGACCTCCAAGTGTACTGAAGTTTTGAAGCTAAGTTTGAAGTTTTGAAGACAGGTTACAGCGGGCGCCCAGCCGGCCCCCCGTCCCAGCACCCCTCATACTTCAAATTCACATCTCGACTTCCAGAGAGCGCACAGCCGGTCAGGCACCGGCAGCCGGCCCACCGGCTAGGAGCCCCCTTACCCGCATTTTGACTTTTGTAGCCTTTTCAAACCTAATTTTGTTGCCACCTATAAATACCCTCTCCTAGCATCATTTTAGACATAATCATAGATCTAAGAATTTCATCTACTTTTATGCAAACATTTAACAATCAAGTACTAATCGTTTCCTAATAATTATTTAATCATTTAATAGTTAAGTTTATTATTATTATTATCAATAGTTTACATTTGGTATTGGGTTTGTAATTTGAAGATATTGAAGACCATTATTATTATTACTAGTTTAGATCTCGCGCAATGAATGCGCGGTATTTATAGAGTTTTTATTTTTCTATTATTTGATCATGATAAATTAACACCCTCACTAATTTTTCATATATCACGTCATTATATTTTGATATGAGAAAAAAAAAATTACACTGTAAAAATAGTAAAATTATTCAAGAGAGCCGAGTAAATTTGACTGTAAAATAATAGTGGTATCTCATTAATTATTCAATTTTTCTTGGTATTGTATTTTGTTTCGAGCAAAAAAAAAAATTAAACCGAAAATTAATCCAAAGAATTATGTAATGTGCTGAAATGTTTCCTTTTTTTAAGTATTTTTTTTATACCACAAAGCTAATGATTCTAATTTATAATAAATTCTCTCAATTTTTTTGGTTATGAAAGTAATCAAAACGATTTATAGTCTTGCTTATACATAGTATGAATAGTATGAGTCAAGTCATTCTTAAATAATAATATCAACAAAAGATTTAATAGTTTATAGTTTTATATTATTTATTTATACTTTAGTTACAATATTATAGTTTAGTGTTTAGCGAAAATTATATCATTTGATGAAAAGAGCGAGTTTTACAATTGTTAATGTGTAATACTAATAATTAAATTAGAGCGAATTTTACATTTTTACTCTGAATAAAATTGACTATGTAACTGAAATCATTTTTTGTTAAATAAGTTTATGATTAAAAGAAAAATAAAAAATTTGTTAGTTTAATTACAAAAATTTATGCTTATCTTTACCCATTTAAAGTCTTTGATAAAGCATATAACTATTTTTGTAATTTTTGTTACAATATACGGAGTAACAATTTAAACAGAGTAAAAAATTTAAAGAATAAAAAAAGTGAAAAGCACATAATGATTTTAATAATATGACTAAAATCTGATTTTGATTTAAATATAATATATTTACGATATTTAAGATACATATATTGGACTAATGAGATCATAAAGAATAAATAAATTTGGCCCAACTATAAAAACGGGAGTGTTTGATAAGATATTGTAAAACATAAAGGCCATATAATTAGGTCCAACATATATGGATATGATTAGGCCCAATTTCTAGCTAAAAGCATTTAGGCGGGAAAATTTTCAATTTTCTTATTCTTTTAGTATAAGGGGGATTAATCAAAGTTCTCATCTTTATCTTAGATTGGTATAATTCTAGTCAAAGTTTATATCTTTTGAAGATATTGAAGATATTAAAGACCATTATTATTATAATTCTTCCATGTCAAAGTTTATATCTTTTGTATTTGTTGCTAGTATTATGTGTGAGTAGTCCCCTTTGCTAAGGTAAATGGGGGAGCTTGTATAGGTTTTATGATTCGATTATGGTTAAGATACAAAGTTTGAGCCTTTAGAGTTGTAGCAATATTTTGTGCACATCACATGTTTGATGAAGGTCTTGAATGAGTAATTTGAGTTCTTTCTATTTCTATTACATGTTTGAGTGAGGACTTGAACTTGTGTGAGGATTGTGTGTGACTATTGCATGTTTAGGAGCGGTTAGGGAGAGATCTCGACTTAACCTAGACTAAGGACCGTCTCGCACCGAGAGCTGGAGACATACCTCAACAACACCCTTAGGCCAAGCTTTGTTGTAACCATAGTCGACCATTAACCTATGCTTGTGAACTCGGCTACCTTAGCTCTTTTAAATCTTGAGTTAATCACCTTACTTGCTTGTTTATTAGCTACTCTCTTTGTCTTATCCATAAGTGATAGCCAATCATCAACCATTTACTTTGATTGAATTAAACTAGGAAATAGTCAAACAATCTTAGTCCACCCTCCGTCCCTTGGGTACGACCCCCGTAATACTACAACGGGCGACCGTTCACTTGCGGGGTATAATTATAAAACAACACTGTATCTTGGAGATCATCCAAACAAACGTGCATTGTGAGATCTACAATGGAATCGGAATTTAGAGCTCTCGAATTGGTTGGTCGAGAAGCTGAGTGGTTGAGAAGTTTAGTAGCGGACATTCCTCTTTGGCCAAAGCCCGTGCCATCCATACCGTTACATTGTGACTCGCAATCTGCCATTCATATAGCCAAGAATAAGGCTTATAATTGGAAGAGTAGGCATGTACGCCTAAGGCATAATATTGTTTGTAACTTGATCAAGTTTGGTGTAATCTCTTTAGATTATGTGAGGTCGGAAATTAATATTGCCGATCCTTTGACAAAGGCCTTGAACAGGAAACTAGTTTCGGAAACTGCTAAAAAGATGGGATTGTGCCTACCTACGTAGTGCTTTTACGATGGAAACCCAATCTGGTTAACCAGATTCAATGCGGTCAAACGAAGTCGTCGAGCATTACTTGTATTTTATTTATTTTAATGAATAAAGGATGTTATTCAGTTTATCCCTTTTAGCATGTTTATTTACTGCAGAGTTAGGTTGGACAGATGGTAGTCCTTAATGAGTTCCACACCTCAAAGGTTTGAGTGGTGTGTGCAGTACACACTTGATGGACTCGCCTACCTGATTGTGGAGTGTTGACCGCCTCCTATGAGAATAGATGTGGGCTATTCTCTAATGCAATCATGAGACAGGGTTGTTATGGGGCCACATGTTTTTTCCGAGGGAGTTGTTCTCATTTCTAGCTATTGTCAGGTTCAAGACTATGTTCACCTGATTATAGTTACTTCTTCATTTCTTTTCTTTTATTTCTTAAGTTTGGATCAAGTGGGGGATTGTTGGAGTTGGTGTTGCTCCAAAACTTAAGTAAGGAAATACTATCCAACATAGGAAGAATAGTGGGGGGGTGTATTGTCCTTATATAGGATGTACACTATTAAGTGTCAACTTGACTATAGAGGAGAGACTATAGTCTCCCCACGCGCGCGCCGATGCCTGTCCGGCTCGTGTTCGTGACACGTGCGCGGTGGGGTGGGGGTGGGTCCCCTTTTTGCTACTGGTATAAACTTTTATCTCAGATTCTTTTCTGGCTGTTGCGATTTTATTACGCAATCAATATCGTATTCATTGTCCGATTTATTCTGCTCATTACTACCCAGTTTATTACCATTGACTACCAGATTTATTGTCATTAAATCTGGAATCTTATGGCTGTTGGAGGAGCCTACTTTTTCACTATATATACTTCTTGCTTCCACAGTTTACAAACACACGGAAAAATTCCTTTCGTACATCTCTTGTATTACCCACACATATATTCTTTGAGAACATTTCCCACTTCCGTCTTTGGTGTGCTACATTGTGCGGAAGGGGGCGTTAACCCTGGAATCGGTGACAACGGTACCCAAGGAGCACATGTGTAGGGGTCTAACTGATTTAGGACACTGTCGTACACGATGTCTTAATTAAGGTTCTACGGTCAGTTAAGTTCGTATTTCTTACATTGATATAACAATTGTAATTTTTCAAATTAGGGCTTCATTTTTCATTTTCTAGGTTTGTAACAATGTCGAATGGGAGCAATGGTGAATCCAACAAACAATGAAATTCAAAACGACTAACTGCAAAAAGGGAGGAATTTGAGCCCACAAAAAATTGTACATGTCTTCCCAAAGATTACGAAAATTTGAAAGTTGGGAGGAATTTGCAATTTTTTCATCCCAAATCGGGGGCTTACATGAAGGTTTGCCCTCTCTTCACATAATCTTCTAGATACTTTGTCGGGAACTCTCCATGAAGATTCTTCACATGAAGCAGCAGTTCCCTCTTTTTCTCCTTCACCCATGAATCATTATTCAACTGTGAACATTGGTCTAGCTAGTAATTTAATTAACTTTGATGAAGAAGAAGCTAATTCTCATGAGGTTAAACGAACTCGTTTGTCACATGATAAGATTTCCAGTCACTTTAGCGTGGTTTGCAAAGTTTCATGGACAGAAGGCGCCTTTATGGACCACCCTGGGAAGGTTAGTCCTAACCCCTTGTCATGTCAAAGTCGGTTGGTTTTCTCAGCAGTGACAATGCATTCAAGCAAAGCACGAATTGCGGAGAAATCTACAAGTCGACATTGTTCGAGTCGGGTTCCAGCTAAGGTAAAGAATAAGTCTATGTTGATGGTTAGTCGTTCACTTTTTTGTACAGGTTTACGATGACAGGAGCTCTTGAGATGGTCGCGGGTTCTAAGAGAAAAGAGGAAGGCTTGATCCATTTTGACCACCCTCGCTCGTTTAAAAAGCGTCGTCTTTGTGTTCTAGTTAATTCTTTTTTAATATTAGTTATGTTAGTTGTGTTTCTACTGGTACAGGGGTCTCTACCGGCCCCGGGTTAGTTTACTCGAATATTATGATATCTATAAAATAGTACACGGTTGTCAAATAAAAAACACTCTAACTGCCACAACCCAACAAAAACCGTGCACCACCTTCTCCCCCTCCCCTACTAACGTAAACCCCATACTCCCCTCCCCTTCCACAAGCGAACCACCCCATGCCACCATACTCGACCTCAGATTGCACTACCGAGACCCGTCACACCACACCTAGACCCCACAACCTCAAAATCAACAACACCACCCCCGACCTCAACCTCATGCGCGCCTTCACCACCTTGTCGCTCCTCCAACGCTTCCCTACACGCCCAACAACCGCCATTTCCCTCGCCTTTCTGAACATCGGCCGCCACACGCCTGACCTATGACCTTCGACCTCTGCCCCATCTCTTACCACCCCAGCCACCCTTTCTTATATTCGTAATTTTCTTGACTTCATAAATCCGAATTTCATAACCCTAAATTAGATCTCCTTAATTTGATATAATTGATGAATAATTAACTAAGCTAGAATCATTACATGATGAATATGAGAACTAAGATCCAAAATTGACTACTTTGATTGATTTTGAGAAGAGGGATAAACAATTGTTTTTTCAGAAGAAAGGCAAGATATGGAAAAGTTATGACAAAAAGTGCATGAAAGACAAAACTTTGCACTTGAAAGAGCAATTAAGTTGTTTATTATAGGATTAAGCTAGGGGTTATGGTTGATATGATGGTGGTGGATGGCGCTGTGGTTAGGGTGGTACGAATTGTCATTCACCTCATACGATTTATTTGTGAAAGTGGCTAAATTTGATTTTGCGCATCCATTTCTCAACACACGCTCTAATTAAGATAAGTACAAGAATCTCACCATAATTTGTGGCATTTTTTTTTATCACAAATTCTTATTTCAGACGGCCATTTCCGCAAGCGAGCCGACCATTTTTAAAGGGTTGCATTTTTACCTAAAAATACGACCATTTTTAAATGGTTACCGGCTGAAGGGAGACCGAAGTTCTTTTAAAAATCAACATAAGGTTCTGTATGTCATGACACTTCAGGTAGCTTATTTGAGCAAACTACCTTATTTGAGAAAAATTTCAACTACCTGAGTTTTTGCAAGTGTTTGGCAAGTAATTTATTTAACCAAATATGCTACCTGAAATGAAATGCTACCTAGAGTAGCATTTGAATTTTCAGGTACTTGAAATAAGTTATCTTCCATTATTTACCCCTTTAATCCATGATATGACTCATTCAACAAGTCCCCCACTATATTAGTATATTACAAGAGCAGCCGGAGAGAGGAAGTCGAGTCAGCCGGAGCAAGATTGGATGGAGGTGAAGAGGAGGGAGGTGAGGGAAATCAATTGAGTGAGGGAGTAAAAAAAAGGACAAGGATAAAATTGTTGAAGTGAAAGAGTAAAATGTGTGTAAAAGTCAAAAAGTCCAACCCCCTCTTAATATATAACAAACCCAGAACATCCATAAAACGAGTTTCTCAACAACATAACCTGAATTCCCTAAATTGATTGGGTCTTTGTAAGAACCCTAATCTTCTTCTGCAATAAAACATCTTTTAAGCTTCTTAATCTTTCCATAAAATTTGCAATCATTCCCTACTTTAATCAAGGATTGGGTAGTGGATTTTTATTAGAGTTCCAATAAACTTCCCCCAATCTGATTAGGTTGCGTTTTCTGGGTTTGGGGAAGGGGAAAGTTTTATTCATCAAATCCGTTTCATTCTTCATCTACTTCTTCTTTCACAAAAAAATTCAATTACAAAAAACATAAACAAAAAAGCTCTTCTAATCATTTGGAGAGCAAGTCAGTGATCATGGATTTTGAGGGTCAATTTGGGCGATTTGGGAATGGCTCTGCTGCTGCTGCTGATGCTCATGCGGATTGATAAGTGCCTAATTTACACATTTTACCCCCTTATTTTAGCTATACTTTTCATGTCACTTGGCACTTATCTTAGTGTTTTATGAGCTAATATATGTGTATTCTAGTATCCTTGCTTGATTTGACATATTTTGTAGGTACTTGAGCTCTTACGAGCTAAATTCTATTAATATTTCAAGTATAGAGTACAAGGACAAGTCAAGAGCAAGAATTGGACTAAGTGTTGAAGTTTACATGGGTTTTGCATGAGATAATTGTTGGATTGAAGTAACAAATGCAAATGAAATCAATGCAAAGTCAAGCCCAAGTAATCAAGTCTAAATTAGAGTGGAAAACATGGGATTCCAAATGCTTTTAGGATGCCAAAGTTGCTAGTCAAAATGGTCTTAATCGCATTCTTAAACGAGGCATTAAACATCAACATTGGATAGCATAGGCATTAACTCGAGCAATTAAGCAAAACTTCCTGGAACACCACGGTCCCGATCGGGACCATGTGATCCCGATTGGGACGGCCTCTCCCTTGGTTGTTTACGTTACTCCCTTTACTCCTATATAAAGGGAGTTGATCCGGGGCATTTGGGGATCTCTTTGACACACTTCTTATACACTTTTACATATGTTTTTCTCCTACAATTCTCTCCAAGTTTTTTTTCTTTTTC